>JAANDG010000473.1:0-115978 GCA_036852015.1 Pelodera strongyloides
TGATTTATACTTTGAATTTTAAAATCATTGAATTCTTTCATCGTCTCTTATGGCGTTGCGCTCTTTCTAAGAGTCTAATAAACATTTCTAAACATTTCTAAACATATGCTCTATTGGGCGCGGCAACTGCGATTTTGGCCAATCAGCGCGAATGGGCGTGCCAACTGCGATAGATAGCTGTGTATGACTGCTCACGGTAAATTGCTGAATAATGAGTGATTTTTGCGCTTGAAAATTAAAAAGTTATTGCATCCTACTATATTTGACATGGAGAATCAGATGGAATCATCAAAGATAGGGGTCATTTGAAATGGGCCTGACCCTTTAAGGCTCACTCAGTCCCGTTGGTTTCTAACAATGATAAACTGCTTACGTAACAACCTTCACTTGAGTTTATCGTACAATCAAACGCCATTAAAATCAGCATACTGCATACTACATTAACGTGTCATGCCTGTAAAGGAGCTGTGTGCTATCGACAACCAAAGTACATAAATAAATGCAAAGAAAAGGAATATTAATATTATCGGATTGAGCAGATACATGATTGAGCCTAGTCATGAGTTGAGCAAGAAAAACTAATTACTCTTAAAAGAGTTTAATAATATTAGATTATAAATCTAAACTTGATTGAACCAGCAAATATCTTAAAGCGATATTACACGTGGTTTGGAAAATTATGCTGCTCTACACGTGTTTTGGAAAAATAACTCATGTAACACGAAATATATCATAACACAAGTTGCAAATGCAGTAGTCCAGCATACGTTTCACAAACCACGTGTGATACCGCTTTAACATTTAAAAAAATCAATAATAATTCATAAATCAATAATCCCTATAATCTAAGGCGAGATCCACAGCCGTTAGTATATTACTCGCCCAATCGGTGTTTCCGAAACCTTGCATCAGCACTGAAAATAAAAAATTAAATAATAATTAATAATGATTAATAATAATAATAATCTGTTATTATTATTAATAATAAACAAAACATAATAATAATAATAATAATAATAATAATAATAATAATAATAATAATAATAATAATAATAATAATAATAATCCTACCTTCACAGAATAACCGTGCAGATTCGACATAGTCCTTGAATACGAAAAGTGCGCGTTCATATTTTCCGTCCGATACAAAATTGCAAAAGTGGTCAATGTGAATTAAGATACAGTTCAGCTCCTGAAGGAAAAGAAAATATATTAAAACTGACCTGGGTTATAATTATATTACGTATCAATCTGTTCTGCGCGGAAACCTCGCGAGAGTTTCGCAGAACTTAAAATACTTAAAAACAATACTTCGTACGATATTCGTCTAGACCAAGTACAAGCAAATCCTATAGCTAAAGTGGTAATCACGCCGCAAAGTGATCCGAAGCGGATACAAACAACGTGAAACTTCGCGTTATGGCCGCACGTCCTTTTCGCGCCAAACGGGCGCCGCACCACCGCAGAGTTTCCGCAGTGTTGTTCAAAATACTATTCGATTCAAAATAAGAACCACCTTATTCGCCAGTATCGTTCGCGAAGTGCACAGCGAATGCTCGGACAAAGTTGTCAACATCTGTTTATGTGCGTCAAACATTGCACGCGACGTGTCCAACGATTCCAGCTTCTCTTCTATAATCACACTATCATACATCTATAAGTTAAAGCGAAATGCTAGCCTCTTTGGAAAATTTGCATATGATAAGCAAATCCTATGTATCCTATGCTAATTTTGTACGAATGTCGTGGACGATCGTACAAAATTAGCATAGGATACATAGGATTTGCTTATCATATGCAATTTTCCAAGGGGGCTAGCATTTCGCTTTAAAATGTTAAACATTATAATCTTAACAGATAATATGATCCCCAAAGTTGCATAAAAAGTTGCTCTCGACTTAGTAACACAAAACTAGCCTACACAATGAATAAATGCTGATCGTGCATAGGTTACCAGGCAAAAAAATCCATCAATAATTATGATCGCACGTTAGCAGCAACTTGATCAAAACCCACCAAACATCTCAAACGTGTCCATTACCGCAGCGACGTACGACATCCGTAGGCCGCCGACAAAGTTGGCCATTGTTGCGGCGGTGAGTGTGAGCCGCTTCAGATACGCCGCGTCTACTTGAGCGAGGCCGCGGAGAACCAGCTGAACGCAAAAAGTAAATGGACCCTTTTTTAAGTTTTACACGAGGCACACATTTTCGTATAAGCGGAGTATAGTATAAGTTTCGTGTAATTCACGTTGCGTAAGTGCACAAATCCTCGTTTTTTCAGCAGTGCTATTAGGTAAGGTTATTACTAGTCCAGTAAGCAATATAGAAGAAAACTTGTACAAACTCCACCTGTTCCAGCTGATGCTCCACATGATAGAGATGACAAAGAGTCCTCTGCACCTCCGTGTACACTTTCATATGCGAGTTCTTGAACACGAGACTCAGCGGTTCGCGGACTCGCGGAAGGATACCTGAAACACTTTGGACTTTGGTGGTTCGCGGACTCGCGGAAGGATACCTGAAACACTTTGGACTTTGGTTGGTGAACGCTCACAAAAACTAGGTGCATCCAGGAGCGGCCGCACATCTAGTTTAAAGTGTGCGGCACACGCGCAACCTGTGCGCGACAAATGAAACAATTAGTGAGAGAGATAGACTGGGACAGCGACACAACGAGAGAGGGAGAGAGAGAAAAAAGAGTGGGAGATTAACACAGAGCACAAGCAAAGACCCACTGATGCACAATGAATGCTTCTTCCTCTCCGTGAAGTCGACCTTGAATCTCGTGTCGTTCTGATTGTTGATGACCGTGGCAAGAACCTGCACTCTTTTATCCAAATCCATAGATTCTCCACCGGTCACAGAGCTAGATTGACATTTATTATCGTGTATCACATAAGTTTTGGTTTTCAGAGGAATCGAACCCCCGTCTGCTGACTGCCGGTCCGGGGCGCAATCCACTATGCTATCAGCCGCCACTCCAGAACACACTCTAACAACTCCAAAGATCAACAATTACTGATTTTACATAGGCGATCGCTGTTTTTCTGGCTGTCAGTAGAGATAAACTATTCTATCAAAATTAGTTTATGTTATGCGTTCTTTTACTCGACAAAACTGTTTGTTGCATATACTTTCATAACGAATTGTATTTGTACGTAATAAATTACTATTATTATTAAGGTGATGACCATTTATTTTTTACTGAATACTTTTCATCATATTGATGCATACACGTTTAACGTCTGTCTATAAATAATTAATATTTAAACTTACTCATTCGTCTGATTCAATAAGGATTCTTCAGCTAACAGAAAGGCAGTAGAGAGGAAACGCACAAAATGCATGACATCTTTCTTGAGAACTTCATTGAAACGCAGTGAGACCGACGTACGAAGCACAGAACTGAAACAGAATTGAAAGTAATATATGAAACAATTTTGATAAATATTACCACTTAGCATTTACACTTCCATATCGTATAGATATTATTGATTGAGAGATTGAGATTTAGGAGTGCAACAATGTTTAAAGACACGCGCACTTGTCCGGCACACATAGCGCTCTCTCAAAAGGGTGTGCCGCACGAATACCAATGTAAACTGAACATGTTCGCGCACTGTGCGGCAACAACGCCGGGTTTCCTTAGTGTCAGGGAATAACTAACTAAGGCCCTACCTCAACATCTCATGTAAATTCTGTCGTACGCCCTCCTCGCTCATTTCGCCCTCAAATCGCGGAATAACGTTTTCAAATTCGACTTCGACGTTCTGAAAATAAGTCACTCAATAATAATAAAAAAAACGAATACCGAAAACAACTTAAAGTAAGAGTGCGCGTTCCACCGCTGGGGAAGGGAACACAAGCACACGCGCACCTGGAAAATTTCGCGCGTATAAAGCGCGCTTCTGACGCACAATAGGCCCACGCTTTCTGCCATTATTGAATTAAGCGGGTGAGGGGTGCGCGGCGCACTCTTGGCGCACATACCCTGGTGCATACTTACATCATCAGCGGCCAGCAAATCTCGATATCCTTTCGGTAGAGTACTGTCACACTTGAGCCGCTCGAATACGTGCTGAATTCGACCCTTAAATACATTCAAATAAACAAACTGGACCGCAATAATAGGTGTAATGAATAGCAACCATTCATTGGTTGAGGAGGCATACAACTAACAAGTTCCAAGAAAACAACTACGACTCACAAAGGAAAAAAAACTAAACAAAACTCATTTTCTACACAATGATAGGAACTGGCTGTCGCTCATTCTGAGATACACTCCTACAATACAGAGTACATTTCCGACACTTCCATGATTCACTTACTTCGTCAAGTAGATCATCGTATAGTTTCTTTCCCAGTAAATCTTTAGCTCCCTCGCTGAAATCCATATGCGATGAGCGTACCAATTCACCTGAATTCAGATTTTTCAACGGATACGATTAAAGCGAAATACCGGCCGGTTTTTGAAACGCACTGTGGACAGCTGAATCTTACGTATTTATGCACAGTTGCTCAAATTTAGCCCGATTTTACGTTCATTTGCATAAGCTGCATAAGAATGATGATGCACTCGATGTGTTTCAAAAACCGGCCAGTATTCGCATTAAATTACAAACAAACTTATGCTAACGGGAATTAAAAGGCGTCAATTATCTAACTAGTTGAGCACAACTCGATGGTGTAAGTGTAAAGTATCAAAAAAACTGATAGTCTACATTCAACAATGGTCTCTGAAGTCTATGTTTTTGTATGTCTGAACAAAAAGGTATTCATATAGTATCATAGGCATTCAAATAGTATTATTAGTATATACCCAATTCCGTTGAAATCACATTCATTTGCTCCGTGAGTTGGAAGACTCCACTTGTTGAAGCTGCTTCGCCACGGACAAGCCACGACATCATCATCCTTAGTAAAGAGAACATAAAATAACAATGTCTTCCCTCTTTCTTTGAGGAAACCACGAAACCACCCTATGCTTCAATTTCAAAATCAGTACACGGGAAAGCTTTTCCCAAGAGAAATCCAATAACTACAATAATTAATTGTCACAAAGGCTTTATTTCCATAGATCTTTGACGGTTTTCTTATTTTCCTTTCTTTCGAGACAACCGATTGTGACAGGAAAGCGCAAAACACAAAATACCTCTGTATATACATCACGACAACCGCAAAGTGGTGGAACAAAAGTGCATCGCCATAAAACCATCGATCGTCCTCGTATACTGTAGCCGTCAATTTCTAAACGAGAAAATTAGAATTGTTCGACGATACTTCCATAGTACTCAGTACTCACCAAGTACTTATAAGCTAAATAAAAAAACATGTGCGTTCTTTTCGCAATCGACATCACTATACCCATATTAATAAACCCACCAAGACTGGCAGCAAAGCATTAAAGTACAAAACCTCTGGTCGCGCATAATTCACACAATAAAGCTGGAATTCATCGAAACTACACACCTCCGGTTCTGGTTCACCACTATCGGATGCACCTCGAACTACCTGGTCATCGTCTACCACACTCTCCGGTTTCTAAAAACACCTGGATTAATAGAAATTAGAAAGGAGCACGAAGTTCGTGTAAGAACAGGCGCATTCCAGGTAACCCCCTATTGTATATTCCTCCATTGGCCAATCGGCGCGCATGGGCTTAGTAATTGCGGCAGATTGTCTAGCTACAGTATTTGCTTTTTTATGCGTGAATGTTGTTCATACAAATAATATCCATGATATTCCTAACGAAGAATTAGATGGAGAAATAAAAAAATAGGTTCTACATCACCTCTAAATCACCACTATCCTCGACATTCGCCTTATTTGTTTGACTCGTTTCAGGCACATCAGGCTTCAGTAGTGAAACAGTATCGCCACGCCCATTTTCCAAAAAGTTGATTATCTACAATAAATAACTCATTTTATTTCATCACCACAAACTAACAGAAAGATTGCATACGAGTACAACATCGCCTGAATGCGGCTAAATTGGCTACAGTATTACCGGTATTTTAGGGTTATTAAAGCGATAATTAGAATAAAAATGGCGCAGTATCGCACAACTAAACTAGTTCAACATACGCTTCACAAACCGGATGTTATATCGATTTAAACGCAAAATATCCTAAGTAGATACCGTAATCCCACGTGGGTAAAGTGAGTTACTGTAAAAGTTGCCGAAAGGCACTCACCTCTTCAATAGACAACTGATCATTCATAACTCGGCCAGTGCCTATTCCAGAGTCTGGACTTTCAGCACGATCGCTTCGCGAGGAAATACTCGTATTAAACGATACCGCATCATTATCAATTAGATCGCCACGGGACCCTGAATCAGAAAATTCTAATTAAAGGGTCAATCCCACAAAAAACCATGGCTCAAACTTCTGAAAACTGTAAACTTAAACTAAAATCCCAAAGAAAATTTCATCATATGCATTTTTTGTCAGCCTGACCTTCAAAGTGAACAAACACCTATGTTGAAAGATTGGTAATTTGATTACAATTTCATCGAATTCAGTAAATCTCCATGTTTCAGTTGCGCTTATCAAGCTGAAACTTTACAAATACGCACTCTCTCTCTCTCAGCATATCCCGATCAAATACAAACATATTACAAAGAATTGCCAATTACGATATCTTGTATGTTTTATTTTTTAACGTTACCCCCAAGCCTTGTCGTTGCGTCCTCAACTTGAGAACCAACAATAGTACAAGGTTCTCTAGTTTCTTCTTTCTTCTCCTTTAATGAAGTATTCCATGGCAGCGGCTTCAGCATCACTTCAAATGGGTCATTCTTCGGTAGCATTGTGACCGACTGAAATGTTTCCAGCTATACGGTATGTGGTTTGAGATATGTACGTATTTTGGAAAGTTGTGGATTATTGAAATTGTTTATAAAAAAATGCTCGCGACCAAAATGCCAAACTCTGTCTTTTCTTTTGGGGTATTTTGGAAACTTGTCTCGTGCCGCTTGGACTTACCATTAGCCTGGCTGCAATGTAATGTTCGCTAATTGCCCCAAAAAATACTTACCAATCCGGATCCTTCCTGAGAGGCCACACCACACGGACGGTAGACATTCTGAAATGTTTCAATATATAAAATATGATTGATTGACTGTTATTGATTTGGTAATATACATAAACCTACTGTAGCAACGATTCTAAACAAAGTTTCTTTTATCGAAAAAAAATACACTATTGTTATCTTCCTTTTTTTAAATATTATCCAACTAACACCTCTACCTTCAAAATTTATCTCGCATATTATGCAACAATAGGTTAACTAATGACCTTTTAGGCATCAAAACTCCTACTAATTTGAAAGTGAGTGCATGCCCTGGGGACAAAAAGTGCCGCGGCACGCACCGGGGCAAGTCTACTGTAAAACCGTGAAAAGAAATCAACGTAACGAGAGAAAGACAATCATGTAAACTGGGCAATTAATCAGTTTTGATGGCATAATGTGCGCAGAAAAAGAGATGAAACGATCATGCACGGTGTAATTCCAAGACCTTTTACAGTTCAACTAAAGTGGTATAAAAGACGAGTTACAGGTAATGCAGACATCACACCATCACAGCATGGCACCGTCTCACACATAGATACTCTCCACCAAAAAGTTTCTTATAAAATTCTTTAGATAAAATATTCCCTTGCTACTTTCACTTTCCTCAGTGCTTTTAGTAGTTTGCCCTTTTCAAGTCTTCTTAATAAAAATTTTCAAGTACCTGAATTAATACTTTACAAAAATCTGTACACATCAATTTTATTAACTCTACATGTCACATCAGTTTGCTGCCTCCAACATTTATTCTATTATCTGCTCCAGTCTCTAGTATTAGGTTTACATTAAATTCAAGCAAACTTAAGGTAAAACCATGAGTGTGAAGATATTCGTCGGTCTGGCCACTGCGGCTTCGGGAGCCATAATGCTGGCTGCTCTTTTCACGGCCGCTGTCATGGTCAACGATATCAACAACTTCTACAGCGATGCCAAATCCGATATCAACGAATTTCGGGTAAGAGGCCATTTATTCTCGCCTTACACCCACATGATTCTGCTGACGGTATTCCAAGACTATCTATCAATTCGTCATAAGTTCATATTATTATATTACTCTTTTCACATCGGTTGTATGCGAACTAAATATTAGCTTTTTTTTTATTTGACTCGAATTTTAAAAACTTTTCAGGTCTACGCCAACGGTGCATGGGATGAGATGATCGTACAGATGAAGCCAGAAGCCACGTATTCTGCCTTTGCATCGCCCGCTCTCTTCGGACGTCAAAAGCGTCAGGCTGCATCTTGCAACTGCGGAGCTCAACCAAATAACTGTCCTCCAGGCCCACCTGGACCTCCCGGACAGCCTGGCCAGCCCGGTGAAGACGGAAATCCAGGAGAGCCCGGCAAGGTTGGAACTGCCGGCAGCGCTCTGGCATCTTCTAAAGATAAGGCTGAATGCGTCAAGTGCCCCGCTGGACCTCCCGGCCCTCCCGGACCTGATGGACCTGCTGGAAACCCTGGATCCGATGGACAACCCGGAAACGACGGCGCCCCCGGTAAGAATGGAGATGCCGGTTCTGATGGAGATGCAGGAGACAGCGGAGCTCCCGGAGGAGCTGGTGCTCCTGGAAACGCTGGTCCCGCTGGAAATCCCGGAAAGAAATATGTTGCCACTCCCGGACAACCTGGTCCAGCTGGAAGTCCTGGACCCGCAGGAGGTCCCGGAAAGGATGGAGACGATGGAGCTCCTGGAAAGGACGGATCACCCGGACCTGCTGGCGAGGCTGGAAAAGATGGAGCTCCCGGTGATGCCGGCAATCCGGGACCCAGCGGAGAAGATGGACAGCCCGGATCCGATGCCGCTTACTGTCCTTGCCCTCCACGTACCGGTGCCGTTGCTGCAGCTGTTAACTCCGCCGCTTCGACCTCGACGCCATACCGCCGCCGCTTCCGACTTGCCAGAAAGCGCGTTCTTGTTCAGTAAGAACACGAAAAGTAACCATTGTAATTGTGTATGTACATATCGAATAAAAAACTTTGACAATATAACATGAGTATCCGAAGCTACGCAACACTGTCACACACCATTACTATACAGAATATAATGAATGTAACGATTAGGCAGGCAAACTATAACATCAATATCAAATCTTTCATACAGTCTCTGTGTAAACCTCGCAATAACACTGCTCTATTTCATCATCTTACTATACAGGAAAACAAAGTTGTTAGAGCCAATAAGCCCATATGAGAATATATCTTTTAAACTGGGTAAATTAGGCGGTAAGCCAATTGACCTAAATGAATTCAACTCGGACTTAGCGTACACATTCGTATTCAAGCCTGACAACGGAGAAAAAAAAGATGGAATGAACCTTTCAAGCGTGTTGATACGGTTGTATTTGAAGTTGATACAGACAGTTGTATTTATGTTGACGTTTCTCGAAAATACGCTTCACAAGGTTGTTATTAATTTATCCGAGAAGATCAAGGACATTATAACACCTGAACCTTTCAAGCATGTTGATACGGTTGTATTTAACAATTTAACAAGAACATCTAGGCTGCAATTGCAATATCACTTTAACATTTCGAAAACACTGTATTAAACAACATGTTGGTCTCTCACACATAAACGCTACGAAAACCCTGTTCAGGCATGCGACTAACGCATAATGTATGGTATACTGTATACTCCAAGATCGAACAAACAAAAAATAATCCGTAGTGTTGATCTACGGAAGAAACGCACAAGTTATCACGATGTTATCACGTTAACACGTAAACGACGCGACGAACAGATGGAAAGATGAATAGGACACGTATGTACTAAAAGCCCAACAAGAGAGCTGATCAAATGGAGGGCGTCATGAGATTCCTTATCAGTGCCAAATTGCCAAATGGACCATGATGGTGGCGCATTTCAGTATTGCACATTAGTTGTTAAGCCAACAAACATTGCTTGCTTCTCTTCCACACAACGTCCTGTACGAAAACACTCCGACAAGCATGCTGGGCATTTGTTCTAAATGCCGGTGATACATCGCTTAAAACATGAGAATCCAACACAAACACAATATTCACTAAATTCTTTATTCACAATATATACATCCAGAAAACCAGCTACTTAGTCAGAGAAAATCTAAATTCTACTGACGAGCGGCGACGACCTTCTTGCGGACGATGCGAACGCGACGGTGCTTTCTCACTTTACGGTAGGCGGTGCCAGGAGGAGCAGGTGCTGGAGCAGCGGCAGCAGGGGCATCATATCCTGCTGAAGCTGAAGGTGCTGACACAGCAGACGAAGCAGATCGAGCAGGGCAAGGGCAATATGCGGCATCGCTTCCAGGCTGGCCGTCCTCTCCGTCAGTTCCTGGGTTTCCATCGGGTCCAGATTCTCCATCATTTCCGGCCTGTCCAGCAGGTCCCTCTGATCCATCGTTTCCGGGAGCTCCATCATCACCAGGGGCTCCAGGCTGACCACTGGGTCCAGCAGGTCCAGGACGTCCAGGCTGTCCGGGAGACGATCTGTAACTCTTTCCGCTTTGTCCGGGACGTCCAGCTTGTCCTGGGCCACCGGGTCTTCCATCAGAACCTGCATCACCGGGAGCTCCAGCTTGTCCAGGAGTTCCATCGTTACCAGGAGCTCCATCATCTCCAGGTTGTCCGTCGCCGGCAGCAGGTCCAGCAGGTCCATCGGGACCAGGTGGCCCAGGAGGTCCAGCAGGGCACTGAATGCAACCCGTATCCTTGCTGTCAGCAATAGCAATTCCTGGGGTTCCAGAAGATCCGGGGTTTCCGGGCTGACCATCCTCACCAGACTGTCCTGGTTGTCCGGGAGGTCCAGGTGGTCCAGCAGGGCAGTTATTTGGCTGGGCTCCGCAGTTGCAAGATCCAGCCTGACGCTTCTGACGACCGAAGACATCCACAGTCTGAGCAGAAGACCCAGGCACAGGTATCATCTGTACGATCATGTCATCCCAGGCTTCGTTGGCGAAGAGCTGGAAACGATACACGTACCGTACAATTATGTGAGTTAATATTTTTTCATTTTTCCTGACAATTGTATCGATTTGTCTCATGTTTCTATTTGTAATCAATTGATGGGATTTCTATGGGTATACAATAGGTAGCTGTCTAACGGTAATGACGCAGGTTTACCAAAATATCTTACAGTACCGGTGAAGAAAGGTAAGGCACCTGATGGGTTCCGAACTCGGGTAATTACTTCATAAACCTTCCACGAACCTTAAACTCTCCCATGTCTTCCAGGGCATCGCCGTAGAAGGTGTTAATATCGTGAGCGATGAATCCCAAAGTGAGCAGCGATAGGAGAATAGCAGTGCCGGATGCAGCCGTGGCTACAGCAACTAATGCTCGAGAACCCATTTCTGAATTGGTCAAGCGCTTAGAAGTAAAAGTGAGCAGTGAGACTAGGAAACATGTAGACGAGCAAATTGAATATATAAAACATAATGTCAAAAGATATCAAACTATCGCCAAAATGCAACTGGCAAATTAAAAGTGATCATGTATAAGTATCTTAGGATTCCCTAGTTGTAAGTAACATAAATAATTACGTGCCTAGTCACAATAAATAATAATTATCAATATGTGTTTATGTGAATTCGTTCATAACAAAAGAAACACAGAAATGTCTATAGTCCTTAAAAAGATCAATAAATCTCAACAATATCAATGCATCAAAGCTAACTGTGCAGAAATAGAAAGCAGTTGAATTGTGGTGAAACGACTACCAAGTCCCTTTAAATACTCTCCTCCCGTCTTTCAGTTGTCAAAGTGTAAAGTGTAGGTTACGCCTCGGGTAAGTAAAAAGCAGCTAACCCTTCGGAAACTGCTTAACCGCTCGGCGCGCACTTCTTATGAAAATTTTACCGCCGGCTAGAGAAAGGGTATCGCATCTCGAAAATGACAATGCAAATCGAAAGCGATTGGAACGAATCGAATAGCCAAGGGCAGCGGTAAGAAACTTTGGAAAAAGACAAAACGAAACAATACAGTACTAAACTATTAAATGTTCACTATGTTCCCTAACAATGTTGCTTCTCTCTATTCCCCAACTCTCTCTCTCTCAACTCTCTCTCTCTCTCAACAAACATACGTTAACAGTTTACGGTTGTTCACTCTGCTCATAGTGAACTTTTACATGGAAAATAAGCCGTAATGTTGCGCTTGCGAATACACTGTCGATTTTTTACCCATGTAGCTTACAGGGGACCATCTCTACCTCCTTAAAAATACGGTAAATTTAGCTTAAAAAAATTGCCAACACGCTAACACCTACCAACACCAACCAACTACCGTCCCACCGGCCAAGCAACAACCTCTCACACTTGGCAACTTCTTTAGATATGTCATCATGGACAGTACACTGTGAAACTTTAGGCTGCGCGGGTGGAGCGCCATAGGTGCGCGGAAAGGTGATCAATTCCAGTTGGCGCACCTTTTGAAGCGTCAACGGCAACTGTGCCACATGTGCGCCAGCTCGCATTCGCGCATCCGTGCGCTTTACAATTTGTCGGAAACTTGGGCATACAGTTAAAAATTCAACCACATTATTATTTTACATGTGCAGCATAAAGAACTTGTCCCCCCCTACACTACGAGATCTGCTTTCTTTTCTCTTACTGCATTTTTTTTTACTTTGTAGACTAAATAATTAGTATTATCGAAAAACACTAACGTGCCGCTCAGTGAATTCCCGACATTCCCGTTCCCACTATAAGAGCTCTCAAAAAGGCTTCAAGGTCAAACAGCTGGTGGTGACCCCCGATAATGTGCCAAAAACTTTCTAGCAAGCTGAAGAAAGTGATCTCATTGTCAGAACAAAACACACGAAGTACATGGCCTTGACCATTTTTTTGTTGTTGCAAAGACTGGAGATCATAGCTACAGCTCACGTACACAAAACATTATAAACAATATACGATGCCTTATCAAGATAATATAACATATTTTACGAAAAAGAGCTTCCAAGCATAACCACGTCTAATAATCCCCTACAAAAAAGTCGAAACCTGGCACTATTTGCAAAATTGTATATGAAACACGTAAATACCGTAATTACAAGAAATAAAAGTTGAATGAAATCGTCTAAAAGCATGTTCAGAATGATCATCTCGAACACTTCAATACTTCCCCAATCTAATTACCAATTATCTTTTTATAAAAGGAAGCTCTGCAGAAACTACTTCCACGCGGTAGCAAAACACAATGCCCGCGGCAAATGCCCGTTCCTCAATGAAACATAAAACATTTACGACATAGAAAACGAACGCGGAACGCATTGTTTGGGAACAAAAACAAACACAAAGGTTAATGAAGCATTAAGCAGTAAAGATACTATAAAAGGAACACAAATTGAACTCCAAGCACACAACTTCGAATGACTTCCAAACCACTAGTAATTCTGGCAGTAGTCGCTGCAGGCACTGCGTCCGTTTTCCTTATTCTTACTCTGGGGCTCATCTACAGAGATATTGAAGATTTTCACGCTACAGCCCTAGATGAAATCGACCAATTCGTGGTGAGCATTTTTCTTTTCTTTTAAATTTCCGAATCCAACTTTCATCAGTAAATGGGAGCCGACTAACATATAACTAGCACTTTAATTTAAGCAGAGGTCTATGTTTTTCCAACATCGTCACGTCAGAGATGACCGTCACAATAAATGGCATTTTAACACTTTAATATGTGAACTAATAAATACACTTTAGGAGGAATCAAATACCGTCTGGGACGAAATGACCAATCAAATGAGACCAATGGGCGGAAACTCCTTGGGAACTATCTTCTCTCGGTCCAAGCGTCAAGCCAGTCAATGTGGTTGCAGTGCTGAAGGAAACACATGTCCTCCAGGCCCACCTGGTCCACCAGGTCAACCCGGACAACCTGGAGACGACGGAGAACCTGGAACTCCAGGACAAAAGGGAACGCACGGACAATCCGTGGAATACAACTCAAAGCAAGAATGCATACAATGCGCAGCCGGGCCTCCTGGGCCTCAAGGACCGCCTGGTCCCGCCGGAAGTATGGGACCTGACGGACAACCTGGACAACCTGGCGCACCGGGAACTGGAACCGGACAGCCTGGTCCCATCGGACCTGCTGGAGACCAGGGAGCTGATGGACAACCTGGTGCTTCAGGTGCACCAGGACAGCCTGGACAACCTGGTCAGAGACACGTTTCCCAGCCAGGACCACCCGGACCTCCCGGACCAGCCGGTCAGCCAGGAAACCGTGGACAAGACGGACAGGCTGGTGCTCCCGGTCAACGCCCCGCCGGGCCTCCTGGACCTGCTGGAAACACTGGTGCCCCAGGAAATCCCGGAAACCCTGGAGCACCTGGACCTGATGGTCCTCCTGGAGGCGACGCTGCGTATTGCCCATGCCCGTATAGGACTTCTGGTGCCCCGCCACCTACTTCCGACGACAGTGAAGTATCTCAATACGAAGTGAACCCGCCAGCGTTCGCACCTCAAGAAGCCACAGCCACAGATATGGATACTTCAGTTGAGATGCCCACAAGATCCTCGTACTCGCACCGCAAACTCAGAAGAGACAACAATAAAAGGAAGAATGCCGCTGTCGTGATGAGAAGAAAGGCAGCACGTTCCGCATAACTAACTTTCATTTTTCATACATGTTGTACATATTGAATAAACTATTTTTAAAAAATTCCCAGAATTTCAATTTCGTTATTTATATAAGAGTTTCAAGTATCTATATAGACTTTTTTCCTTTCCGCACAAGCATACATATCAGTCTTCCTTCGATTTAAATGACATAATGAGATAAAAAAAGTATGTTCTCATTAAAGGGTCAGGCCCACCGTTTTGAACCCATATTTATTATTTGTTCATAATTTTTGTAAAGGGTGTTTATTCTAAAATATACACACTGAGTTTGAGCTGGCTTTACCATCACGAAGCTTTTCACGTTCGCATTCCTTACAGAGTATACAGTATGGGAAAGCAATTGCACCCTTATTTCCTTGTTTTGCGTGTCCCGACTGTATAGCCAGGCTCATAGGGACAGAAAAAAGAGCGATTTGCCCCCGGGACACGCACAATAAGAAAATAAGGGTGCAATTGCTTTTCCATACTGTATACTCTGTAAGGAAAACTTACGTGAAAAGCTTTGCAATGGTGAAGCCAGTTCAAACACAGTGTGTATATTTTATAACAAACACCCTTTACAAAAATTATGAACAAATAATAAATATAGGTTTATATCGGTGGGCCTGACCCTTTAAAGAGTCAAGGGCACCAGAAAAACAGGTGGCGCGGTCACCAGTCACGAAAAACCTACATATTATGCAACAAAATGCGAAGAGAATCTACTAACCAAAACAAGCCTGGTGTTCAACTAAAAATGTTTCACGTGTAAAACAAATTTCCATGAATGAGTAAGTAGACATTTTACGATTTTAGTAGCGTGCTTTGGAACAGCTTTTCTATTTCCTTTTTCAACAGTGCTTGGAGCGCTACTGTTTTAAGATCATACTGTAACTGTAACCTTGTCCAATCCAAATAATACACAGTAATACAATTTGACCAAGGAAACAATAAAGCACCTAGCATCAAGCTACGAACCTGAACCCCTCCCTTATAGTTTTCACATTCTCACCTCTCCGCAAAAGCAATTAATCACATCATCACTTGTGAAGAAACATGCGACGTGGTAATGGACAATTGCTACAAGAAAAAGGGGTCATGACCTCAACCTTTACTTATAACTCTTGATAGTTGAGTATATAAACACCTATGGGCAGCACATAACTCTTAACACACTCACTGACACCATGTTACGCCTGAGGACACTTCTCAACGCGTCTGTAATCACAGTCGGCACCGCTACCGTTATCGCAATAGTTTCGGTTGCACTGATTTACCAAGACATCGTCCATTTTGAGGAATCCATAAGGGCGGGCATGGACGAGTTCGAGGTACGCTATCATATGCTTATAAAACAAATTCTTCCTGATCTTGGCGTTGCCCTTTTCTAAAGGGAAAAAGCTTCGTGTCAATTCGTTACAAAATTATGAAGAAAAAGAGTTACATTTCCGTGTGCTACGATCCCAAACGGTGACTGCGCATTTTGTTCGTTTATGATATGCGACTGTCTTAATTTGCATTATTTCAGATAGACTCAAATAACGCATGGAGTGATACGGTGCGCCAGCTCAGGCAGTTACAACCTATCATGCACACCAAGCTGGGAAGAGCCAAACGACAAAGTGATCAATGTGGATGCAGCGTTAGCGTTGAAGGAAACGACTGTCCGGTAGGACCACCAGGGCCTCCAGGAGAACCAGGACATCCTGGAGAAGATGGAGAACCAGGAACCGTCGGTCAACCAGGAAACCACGGCAGTTCGTTGCAGACATACACAAAGAAGGAATGCATCAAATGCCCCGCCGGGCCATCTGGGTCTCCTGGACCCGCAGGACCAACTGGAGAGCCCGGTACTGACGGAGAACCAGGTCAATCAGGACAGCCAGGTAAAGCTCAAACACAACCCGGCGCACCTGGTCCTAGCGGCGACATGGGACCACCTGGACCGCCAGGAGCACCTGGTAATGTTGGAAATCCTGGTACCACTGGTAAGAAATACATTTCGCTTCCTGGCCCAGCAGGCCAACCTGGACCCGCAGGACCGCCCGGAATTCCCGGCCCATCTGGTCAGAATGGTGCTCCAGGCCAAAGCCCAGAAGGACTTCCCGGATCTATAGGAACAAGTGGTGAACCTGGAACTCCTGGGCAACCAGGGCTTCCAGGACTCGATGGAGAACCCGGAGCCGATGCAGGATATTGCCCGTGTCCGTACCGAACTGCAACTTCGCGCTCTGACCGCAGTTCCACTTTCTCTGCCGTTATACCATCGACTGGTGACAATACCGATAAGCGAATAGTCGAGGCTCAAAATATAACAACCAAGACGACATCACTCGACGAATCAGAGGAATTAGAATACCAGAAAAGAAAGGCCATACTTTGGGCCAAATACAGGAGAGCGTTGGTTCTCAAAAGGAACATTGGCGCTGCGAAACGCTAAACGGTGATCACAAACCTCAGCTGCCTCGGCGAATATCTGTACATATTAGAATATAAGTAATTGAACCTTATTTACTAATAAATTATCATGTAAGTTCACATCGTGGTGTTTGGAACCTTGTTGATCACGTTATAGGGACGCGGTACGGCGGTACTAATACATTACATAACATGCAAAGAAAAGGGATTGGATACCGTATGTATACCTAGAAAAAAGACGAAAGCACAAAGGCCGGATTTTCTCAAATTATTGAGATCTTTACTCGTCTAAAACTATATGTTTCACTGTGCGCATTTGGTGCCTAAATATACTTAGTGACCTAATCCGCGCGCTACTTGGGTTGCCTAATTTCTCTATAACATGAACAGAAAAAGCACAATTATGCGACAAAGTACAGCGCAAGGCAAGAACTTAATTGTCACAAGCTAGACGAGGAGGCAGGCATAAGACAGTGGCAGAAGGTATTATTCGTGATGAAACAAGTTGTTGCACACAATACACTACGCAAACAAGTGAACAACTAACGCATCCATGAGGCACAAACTCACAAACTAACTAACTAACCCGTAAACAAAAATACAACAAAACAAACAAAAACTACAAAATACCCACCAGCCGACGTGTTCCGTCCTCTTGACTCCTGTAACGTCCGACTACCGTATCACCGATTCGTAGTAAATAGTTGAGAAGGTTCCACGCCTGAAACTCAGAAGTACAGTAACCTTAAGAATCTTGAAAATAAGCAATTAAGTCGAGGGCCTCATACACCGTGTATCATTGAGTAATTAGCTAACAACACTCAAAACCGTGCGTCAACAAGAATGCATATGCATATGCAACATCAGCTGAAATTTAAGACTTAGCAACGTAACACGCAAACTAGCTTAAGTCAGAAATCTATTAAATTAGTTGCAATACATAAAACTAACATTCTAACATAGTATAAAACACAAAATAAACGTACAATTCATATATTACACAACCAAAATTCACCGATATTTCCTTAGCATCGTTCAACTGGCTATCAATATAGTCCAGCATCGAGAGAACCAGAGAAAGCACTTGGAACCTCTCTTGAATCTAAAAGTAAGCTTCTTCTAAATTTTAAAACGGCCCAACAGTCGGTTTTTGAAACATACGTTGGCCAGAGTATTCCCATTTAGATATAATATTCCCATGTAGTGCATGCAAATACCTGCGCGACACTGACGCGATTTAGTCTAATTATAGTCCTCTGCATAAAAACGCTTAGGAATACGTCGTCCAACAATGCGTTTCCAAAATCAATCGTTGTGTAACGCTTTAACATCTCATGAAAGTCTAACAGCCAATGAGAAACCAGTTAGTCTGGTTCGAAAAAATTTTCGGCAAAAAAAACTGTATATTTTGTTTCGGTGTCTTCTCGTATCGGTCAGAGCAGGATATAATTTACTATTACTTACAAACTGTGTTAAAAAAGAAGTTACTGTGGAAGGACGGGATTACGGGATGATGATAACCTACGATATTGCTACTCTGTTAACATACCTTCTTTACGGTCCTTGTAGTACACGCCGTAGCTCGGAGTTCCTTACGGCAATAGTACCTGAAAAAAAAGAGAATAAAGCTTCAAGATCAAAGTAAAAGAAAAAATAGGAGATCAAATTAAACTAAACAAAAATTGAATTAATACTGTTTAGCTACATAATTTGTCCACAAGCCAATACGTATTACTGTATTTTCACTCGCCCGGAGATGTCTCATTACGGAGAGAGTACGCCTCGTACACAGTCGTACTCCACCACACAAAAGTGAATTATACACTAATTTCCACTATCTCCCCCGAATATTTGGTAGAACGACTCACGATGGTCACACACACAAATGTTTCATGGGGTTTCCAAGTATCCCAAAAATTCGGTGTGATTCTGTCAATACTACCGTATTTCTGCACGAAACTTGCATGCATAATATGAAAAATTAAAAAAAAAATATTTTCGTGTAGTTCCAAAATACTGTAAATTTTCACCATACTTGGAAACCCTATCAGGTACTAAATACCGCACCTAAAATCCAATATTTCCATTTGCACATGATGAATGTAGAGATGCACTACAGAAGGAGCACGTACTTGTTGGGCTGATTTCAGTAGACACTGTATTAGTGTAACTCGCTCTTCTAACCTAGAACATGTTATATTATTACCCTAACATTAAGATCACCCTACTAACAACTTAGAATTAGTTCTTCACTAATTATAAATTGACTACAGATGTTTGATAATGGACTTTACCTTGCAGTGGTCGACGAAAAAACTTTACGAAAAAAAAAGTTTTTGAATTTATCGGGAAACATACTGAATATACAACTCTAACTCGAAAACACATAACCTCATTATTATGAGTCTTACTTACAGTAATATGTATTATTAGAGTAACATGTATCAATATAGATGGTTAATTCTGAAAATACAACCCAGCACACTATTACTTCACCATGTAGTGTAGCAAACTCAATAGAACAACAACTCCAACATTTCAAAGTTTTGCGATGTACAAATCGAACATTACGACGAACTAAGAGGACAAATAGAATTCATCTACATCATGATCATGAAACATAACGATAACTAATAGAAAAAAGGCCTTGGATTGCAGACCCCAATGCAAGCGTCAGCGCTTCGCGCACTAAAAAGGCTAATAAGTTCAAAACAAAACCTATTTGCAATCGCCATTAGTGGTTGTAGATCACGATGTTGCTCATTCCAATATCGTTTGCATACGAAAACACCCTGTTCCTAAAACCAGAACATAGAATTCAGATTATGTGCACCACAGCTTACAGTGAGGACTACTGTAGTCGTCCTTCAAAAAAATAGGTATCATTACTGTATTTAACACCAACCATTTGGAACATAATTTGCACATAGAAGGCATGTCATTGCGTAGGAGGCTCACAAGTTACGTTATCGAATTGAATATTTTTGAATGTTTATTAGACTCATTAAAAGAGCGGATCGCCAAGAGGTGATTAAAGCGAAATACCGGCCGGTTTTTAAACGAATCGAGTATATCAGCATTCTCTATGCAAATGAGCATAAATTAGAATAAAAAATCGAGTAAATTCGAGTAAATTCGGGCAAATTAACATAATTACGTAAAAGATGCGCTTCCAAAACCGGCCGGTATTTCGCTTTAAAAGAAATTCCACCAACAGCGTAATAGATGATATGTAGATCTCATAAAAGTTCATAAAAAACATCCGAACTTCCCACTTACTTTTTGAAATATTGTTCCTGAAACGCCGAAGATCATATCAGCCGCAGCAATTCGCCATTGTTGTGCCGAGAAGACAGAATCAATCTTTTGAACGACCTGACGCCGCTTCTTAAGTAACTCTTCCAGTGGCATATTATCTAAATGAACTTCGTTTAAAGGGAATATATACAGTCCACTTCGACCAAAACAAAAAATTAACTCAGTTTTAGCTCTATCTGCTAAAGTATCTCCACTAAGAGCATAGAACACTCACTTATTAATTTATGTCTATTAATTTGTGGTGATGCGCTCGCTCAAGGAGTATAAAAAATTGAAATTTAATTGAACGTAAACTACTCAATCACTAATTTGCACACCAAAGTCATGCTCCTTCCGTCGTTTTGCTTCTTCATCTGCTAACCGTTTCTTTCTCTCACGCTCGTCCACAAATCGTCTGTGCTCAGCCAGATTGAAGATTACTTGGCTATCGGTGTGGAAAAACTGCAACAAAAACATAAAATGCACAAATTTTAGTAAAGAAAACATCACGCGAAGGAGCAAGCGGAGTGCCATTCCTGCGCGGGGCAGGGGACCGCCACCGCCACTCATGACGGCTGCGCGGGGGAGCGTACCTGCGCCACCACTACACGTTGGAGCGACACCCGCGGCACGCTGGGCGGGGGGGAGCCACAAGCTCCATTGCTGCACAGAGAGAGCGCGCGCAGCAGGCTCAGTCTCAGTAGTGAGCTGAGGAGTGTTATTACTGCGTAGAAGGCGAGAATATCCACGGCTGACTGCCGCGCGGGGAGTGGCAATGCTGCGCGGAGGAGAGCGCCGCGTGCGCCGATGCTGCGCGGAGGAGAGCGCCACGTGCGCCGCTGTTGTGCGGGGGAGAGCGCCACGTGCGCCGCTGCTGCGCGGAGGAGAGCGCCACGTGCGCAGATGCTGCGCAGCGGGGGCGCCACACGGGAGCGCCACTGCTGCTGCTGCGCGGAGGAGAGCATCAAGTGCGCAGCTGCTGCGCAGCGGGAGCGCCACTCCCGCGTCACCAGTGCAATAAACAGTTCATAAGACTCACCCCATATTTATAGTTGAAGAAAGTGTTCCTCTCGTCTTTATGATGTTCGATCAAATAGGAATCGGGCAACGATAAAGAAGCCCGCATAAGAAACTTGAGCATCTTGACCTCTGATGGCGAGCCAACCTCCATTACTCTATCTAAAGAAAAGAAAAGTTATATGCAGAAATAAGTGCGCCAACAACATCACAAGGAATCATGTAGACGATAACGATCTATACGAAAACCTAATACAAATAACTAAATCAATAGGTCCTCGCATAGAGATAAACTAAATCAAGCATTTCACTGGCATTCAAGTGTCTCAAGGATACTGTAGATATGGATTTATTATATCCTAAAGCCTAAGTGGTAGTCCAAGTGGACTGAATGAAGCCAAAAGAGTCATCACGAACTTGTGGTTTCTTTTAAAAGCTCAATTTTTCGTTCATCTATAGCGAGACGCTCAAAACGATCAGAGTTCTCTGACAGTAATTGTTTCGCATCTGACTCGTCCTGAAAAAAAAGAAATGTACAGAAAAGCTAAAAATCGGCTTCCGTCACTATTCATACACAAACTCATTCATATGGTTTATTCAAGGCATGTCGAATAGGTTGTATTTTGTGTTTTGTCCAACATCGCATATCTTTTGCTTTATAGCATTGCGCTTCACACCTCAACGCATTCATATAAATGACATGGAACATTGTGAATTTGCACTGTACTAAGTACCCAGTGTTAAAAAAATGCGCAGAATTACAGAGAAACAAAAACACAGAGAGTTGAGGATACGGTAGTAAACCATTCCCACGGGATTCGTTTCTATGAAAGGGTACTGTAGAAATGAAAACGTCAAGATGCAGATGGATCAAATCCACAGTACACAAATCAAAACATCACGCACACACATTCAAACCGAAACCTCCATAAACCCTACAATACAGCCATAGAAAAACATTCCAGATTCAAAAAGGCAAAATATAAACTCAACACTCACCTCCTTAAACTGGTCCTTCGGGTTTTCCATCAGTCTTTGTAAATAGTCAGCCATCGCTAGGATCTTCAGCCTTCTACAGTCAGTCTCGTCATTGAATATGTCCCCTAGTGGGTCCAAGAACCCTTCCGATATTCCCTCATTCGACTTCTCATCGTTAACCAGTGATAATACCATGTTTGGAGGTTTTATGCTTTCATTCATCTAAACATTATGATTACTTATAATACAATAGCCAGCAATGTTGGCGTACAGCCTACAAGACAATTAGGGTTCTAGTACAGCTCAAACACATATCGTAAACATAGCGAACACATGTTAGTAGCATAACAAAGATAAACTATGAACCAGAGACAAATAGTCTTACCAAGTACATGTCTAACATTGAACCAGCCATCTCCGTGCGCAGAAATGAAAGAAAGCGCCATGTTTCACAAATTTTTTAAAACTCCAAGCTCCTAATGGAGCACCACTCGATTATAGTCTGGCGGAACAACGATTTGAGAATTCTCATAATAACTAACCAAACTGTCGGTTTTTGTAATGGGGTTTCCATGATTATTCAAAAAATGTCCGTGTTTGTCAATTAGTACCGTATTATTTTTGCACGAAATATGAATATTTAATATAAAAAAATTAAAAAATATTCTCGTGTGGGTTCCAAAATACGGTAAATTTTCAGCATACTATACTTGGAACCGCCATAATAAGAACTCAACAACACAAAAACAAACCACAAAGGTGCATATAAACAACACGACAAAGACGTCATAACTAAAACAAAATAAATTATAACAAAGTACTTGATTTGTAACGATTTATTACCACTCACTTACAGTAACAATAAACAACATTTAATCATTAACATTAACAAAGCTACACTACTATGTATAAGCTTACTTACAGTATAAACAAAGTATATACAAAGAGCTAACAGGAAACGAAAAACAATCTATTTATGCTTACAGAAAGTACAATAGCGGATTCGAAGACTAAACTAAACAAACAAACGCTCATAACTAACAAAATATTATACCATATTGCTATAGTTTAATAATATAATAAACTAATACAATAATATTCTCAACAAGAAGAGGCACATCGCCTGAATCCTGCCACTTCATGCATACAGAATGATGGTCAATCGCAAGCAACATCAAACATGGAAAGTGGACATAGAAAAAATATCAAACGAGCATTGAACTACCAGCTTCTAAACTTGTTTCATTTGTAAATTATAAAAACCGATAGATCTACAATGAGCAAAAGGAAATCTTAACAAATCTTATCAATATTACCAAATGCAAATCCAACGAAAATCCGCTTATTCTTATTACAGATTATCTTGACATGGCAATGATTTTTCTAATAAGCTAACTTGTTTTTGTCGAAGAAAGAAGTACACATACTGTATGTGTACATACTACATAAGAACTACGCAATACATAGACGTACGTAAGTCCCAGGTACGCCGCACGAAAGTTCTAATTGGAATTTGTAAAGGCTACCTATATTAGATACTAACCTAACTACTACTACTACTACTTACAATGCTTCAATCACCTGAAAAGATGTACAGCACACGGTTTGTGAAGTCTATCACTGCCAACTACCAGCAGTTGCATGGATTATTCATAAGGGTGGCACACAAGGTCACACGGGAATACATCTCTATACGCTCCACAAACCACGCACCATACCCCTTTAACCTCCACCTCTCATCTTCTTGACAATTGCGGCTTGATCGTGGTCCGATACAAACTGATACTCAGCTACTTGTACATGAAGCGAACCAAGTCCCGACGAGAGAGTTCTCACCATCGAAGAGAGTCCAGACATCTCAGCCAGAGGCAAACGCGCACATATCACCACGCAGCCACTCGCTACAAACGGGATAAGAATAATTATTAATATAATAACAAAATCATTACTAATATACTAATAACTATATACAAGAAGAGACTCGGAAAGAAATAGATCGACACCGACCGACAGTGTAACAACTGAAGTTACAGATTTCTGACTTCAGCTCTACCAACAAGAAACGACAATAGCGTTAAAGGAATATGTATGCCCTTTTTGAAGTTAAGCTGTATTAATAGAATGTGTATTCCTCATTAAGGAAACAACACCAAAAATTGTTAAAAGTTTCCCATTTAAAAGAAAATGATTTTCAAAGTTCACCTTTTCCATAGTAAACGCGTTTACTGCCACCCTGGCTTACACGGCAGTTCTGATGGAGCAAAAATTTAGCATGTGTGCATACATCGGCATATAGCTTGCAACAGCGACATGTTTGCATACAAATGAGAATATTCGAATTTACATATTCAGTCGCCTACTTAAATTCATGTCTAGTGTGGAAACTCTAGTTTCGCAGTTGTTTTGCTCATTTTGAGTGCCTACATATTCCCTTTAAAGCGAAATACCGGTCGGTTTTTTCAAACGCATCGCGGACAACTTTAACGGATTTATGCTAATTTACTCGAAGTTAATTCGATTTGTTATCCTAATGTGTGTACATTTACATATGCTGCATAAGAATTTAAGAATGCTGGTGCACTCGATGCGTTTCAAAAACCGGAAGGTATTTCGCTTTAACAGAAAAAAAGGAAAAGATTGGAACTCACATGCTTCACCATCCGCGGAATCAATCTGAGCTCTTCGCTTTGCCAATTCTTGAAGCACAGAGTGCACAGCTACTTGCGCAGATGAGTCCTGAAGACGTATGCATAGGAGAGCTCAGTTTTTCATTACTTGGGTTAACACACATAGGGGGTGGTCACTATTTCTATCTTTCTATCTATTCATAACCCACTGCATACACACAAAGGATAAAAAAATGGATGATGAAGAAAAATAGAAAACTTAAACTTAAATGACCGCTAAGGAGTGATAATATGAGCATAGGATAAAGACACAAAATGGTGGACTACAATAAATAATATGTTTGCTCAACAAAACTATACGTCTTCTATAGTTCACTTAACGCATTTCACAAAATAATATTGCTTACCTGCAGTGTGATTTCCACTTTCATAACCGGTTCGATCAGTCGAGCTCCGCTCTTCACAAGTGCCTCATCTATACAACGACTGGCGCATGCCGACACTAAATGGTACTGGTACTCGAACTTGGACTTCGAAGAAACACAACAAAACAATTAACCATAAGAAATCATAGCCTTGAAATATGTTACATTCCTCGTATTTCTGAAACATGTTACCGAAATCGAAACTGTGTCGTAGACCGCAGGTCTGTGATAGACTCAACACACCACGCACACCCACACACATGTTCAACTCAACAAACTAAATTAAAACGGTATAACATCCGGTTTTAAAACTTAAATTGAACACCTGCATTCCCATACGTTGTATGCAAATGAGAAAACAAGTATCGTGCAGTACATACACTACGTAACGTAGGAATATAGCCGATACATACAAAAACCAGATGTTATACCGCTTTAATAACCCAATCACATGACACAATCAAAACTCACAAAGTGCCGGGTTTAGCCTCCCTCCACTGGCCACTAAACCCTTGAGCGTGATCTCGACATTGGCCACAGGGAAGCCCAGAACCGGTCCATTGTGCAGCGCATTCGCACATCCCTCATTAATCGCTCGCATCCAATCGGCTCTGATAAAAGGGGCGTCGGCCGGGAGGTCCACAGAGATCTAAAGATTGCTTTTAGTATTTTTCTGATTACTGGTTTGATCTTTTCTATCGTTTTATGAATGAATTTTTGTATTTCATACGAGAAACAAAGGAATCAACCCCTTGAAGTTTCATCGTTTACATATGTCGCCAGAGAAACATCTCGTTTTCACTCCTTTACATCAGTTTCGTCTTGAGAACAACGTATATACCACAGAACAATAATACTATTAGTTATTATTACTGTTTATGGTAATGGTGATATGCTTGATATCACCAACACAATAAATGTTACCCAAATCGATGTATCACTGAATAGAATAAATCGTTTAATCTAAAGAAGACCGACAACGAGAGAGTGCCAGACGGAGAGAGAGAGAGGGAGAGAAAGAGAGATATGGAGACAGGGAGAGAGAGAAAGAAACGAGAAAGAGCTAGACGGAGAAAGACGAAACCAGAGAGAGAAAGAAACGAGAAAGAGCTAGACGGAGAAAGACGAAACCGGACAGCGAGACCGGAAGAGGAGCTAGACTTAACTAGAGTACACCCACCTTCTTGAACTTTCCAACACTCTCCTTCGGCTCTACAACCATTGTCAACGAACACGACTGGGCGCGGTTCTTTTCCCCGAGCGTATCTTCAACCGACGACGTATGTTCCGTGGTTTCTGCGATCACTTCGCGATAGCCAACCTAAAGAATCACAACAAAATTCAGAGGTAAATTCTAACTAACGGGGAGTCACTCAACAAAACTTAAATACTCAACTAAAATACGGCAGACTGACATTGTCTTCAAGCATACAAGTGCAACATCCCACATACACACGTACGTTGCAATTCATGCTGCCATATTACTTTTCACATAGGTCGGTTAGACCCTACCTACAGGACTATGCTTATTAAAAGGCCAGTTAGAGGGTTAGTTAACTGCAACCCGAAATCGAAAAAAAATTGTATCAAGTTACTACAACGACTATCGCTTCTAGTAAACGAGGTTGATTCTAATTTCTAATTCTAACTGAACCTAAAACTGTCATCTAAGAATCAAAATTCGAAACCAGGAGCTCACCAGTAGTGGGCCAACAAAGACATTCAGTCCGTATCCTCTCACGAGCCTGTCCTTGATCACTTCGAGATGTAGTTCGCCCATCGTTTCCACAACCTGAAAACGCATATCGGTTTCATAGATCGATTGCTTTCTTGACAAACACCGATACAACAGGTGAGGGTGTCATCTCGAGGGTCACCTTCATCTAGGCTAGACATCTAGATGCTCCGAAAGTGTTGCAAAACAGCAAAACCCTCAGTCACCCCTTATATTCTGACTGGAGACACTCACTCAGTAACTAATTGCGCGTTTTATTTAGATCAATAACAAGAACGCTAGCCCGAAGACGTCGAGCAATTTGCCATCTGGAACTCGTCGCCTAATGCTCAGGATCCCTGAGGAACAAATCATAAGCTCACTTTGAAACTGTATTATACCACGCTTGAATAAAGGTGCGCGCTTTTGAAGCGTAAAAAGATTTAAAGACTCTGACTGTCCCACAGTCCCAGACCAAAGTCGCCGAAATGGTAGGCTACTGCAACTGGGTGACACTGATGGATCTACTCATACGAAACGACTTATTCACAAAGCAATCGATAGACTATTCAATCAATTATCAACTGATAAACCTACCGTCTGTCCAGTCTCATTATCCAGCCTCACTCTCAAACTCGGATCTTCGACGCACAATTCCTTCAGCGCTCTTTCCAGTTCATGCGTGGCGCCTGACGTGGGCGGCTCGACGCAACAAAAGTACACAGGCTCGGGTGATTCGATTCCTGAATGATATGATTAGAGTCGAGGACTATAACATATATTCCTTGTTCACTGGTTCATTGTTTTTTTGGTGTGGTGCGTGGTGGTTAAACCAGGCTACTATGTCGATTTCTCTCCATATAGTAAAAAATTCCAAAAACAACCGGACGAAAGAATTCCGAAAGACAGGGATGCCAGATAGGTACTGTGGCAAAGGCGGTTAACACAAACATATCATTCATCATATTCACTGTTTTTCCAACATAACAGAACTACGAACGAAAAATAAAACACGGAAAATCGTATTATATAAAGGAGAAGAAGAGTTTGTGGTTTTGTGTGAACGAGACGAAAATTGAATATCTAAAGTACACTCTCGGGTATAAAGGAGAGTCGATTCGCAGTTTTGAGCAAATCAAAATGCTCAGTCACTAATTTTTAGTTTTTCTACTTTCCACACTTTTGGTAAAAGTAACTTTTTGCAACTCTTCAAAATAAGAAAATAGATTCATATCGCAGAAGTTTCATATAACTATCCCCGTTTTCGACTTATGGCCTCGGTAGGCGCCTCAGGCAGCGATAGAAGTATGGATAGTATATAGTAAAGCTGTACTATGCATAAGGAAATACGTATTAAAAAAATTACCTGCAAGTACCACCGAGTCGCGATCACCTTTAACGCTCGGTACAACATCCACTCTGAAATTCACACACCTAAGAGTTAAAAGATGTACCATAATCACGTCATACCAGAACCACAAGATCGAACGGCTACCCCAAAATTGTCAAAATTAAATGCAGTTGCTGAAACATTACGCTTTTCGCACGAGTAAGTTATGGCCAACGCCTAATTCACATAGTGCCACATTCACTACCTCACATAGTGCGGACGTGCGGTACAGTTCGTGAACCACGCAACGTTTCCTAATGTTTTGTCATAAGAAACGAAGGGGGAAGGAGTTCTTCAAAATCGACAAAACAACGAGGATTGTGGATGATCTTGAACAATGAAAACAACCCTAACCTGTGTTGCAGGATATCATGCGCATGTTTTCTATGCGTGTCATGTTCTTGATCCTTGAACGTTTGCAACATTTCAGAATGTCTGGCGGCAGCTTCGGCACCCAGAGACTCACTGAAATACAATAAATTCTTCCACTTCCGTAAATCCGTTTCCAAACAGACCAAATGCTAGATTGGGCTCATAACTCACTCCTCATGTCTCACGGGAAACGGTAATAGCCTTTTTGCGTTTGCTCAACAACAAACGTAATTATAGCGGAAAAATATACATAAAAATGTACACGATCAAAAAAAAAGTCAAACATGAGCCGAAATCAACTACGGAAAACTACCGCAAAACACGACGTCATCCCTGACAATATCTCTCCAACGTCTAGTTTTCACGCGCTAAGGCTATTCAGCTTATATCTACTCCGTGTCGACTCTACGTCCTACGTCCAGAATGAGAATGGCTTAAAACGCTGCGGTTAGAAATCACACGAGTAAGTATTATATTTAACTGTTGAAGAAAACCCACGTGGCTAGCAACGTGTCCCCAGTGATAGTCGATTCCAGTCCCGAAATTACAGCAATATTCCCGGCCGTAATTGACGACGCCGGCTGAAGTTCATCGCTGAACGGCACGAACAGCTGGAAAATACACTGAATTAAAGTGGTATGACAGGTGGTTCTGAAGTGTTTCCCTTACAACTACATACTCCATTAGTACATTGCTAAATTTCAAAAATGGATATAAAGGTTCACGAGAGCTAAACTTAATGTTTCAACTTGTGCATTTATTTGTGGACTTCTTCAGCAGCCTGATTCTTTATCAAGCATGTTTATTTAGCACATTCCTAACATACACATACGTTGCGGATTTTCAGTTTATACACGGGCATGGCTATTAAAAATTAAAAGTTAGTCATGAGGACGAAAATTGTAATGTTTCAGCACCCGCATTTATTTTTTGCTTTTTTTAGTAAGGAATATTAATAATTTTCCTTTTTCTAGCACCGTGATATTGCTATGCTACAATAAAAAAATATACTCTACATTTTCATAGACTTAAGGGGTGCTCGAACGGCTGGCTGTAACGAAAAATAATGGAAATTACGAAGAAAAAAATAAAGATCCAACCTTCACGGGTCCCTCACTCTTCCCTCTATTCGGATTGAACACGGTCGTGTTATTCTTCAATGTTCCCGTGTAGACACGCACGTAACTCAGCTGACCGCGTCGCTTTTCGTGACCAATCTACATAGACAGGATAGTTAAATTAGAACCAAGAAGTCAAATGTCCACAAGTCCACAACAATTAATCACTAAGAGTCTCTACGTTCAAGACTCACCGTTTTCCCTGTATGACATACAGAATGTCATGGCATAAACATCATTATGGTAGACTAGTTCACGTAACCGTAAGATATCATAACCCAATCTCCAATTCAAATGGATCAATCATAAATAAGCTATATGCAAATTTCGTGCACCAGTTTCGGAGTAACTATGGGTTGTATGCAAATGACGACCATATACACCATGTAATAACTTCTAATATGCAGAAACCCTACCTTGAAAACCAACGCACTAAGCTCGTCTCCAAAAAGATCGCGCAGTTCTTGGTTTCTCTCGCTTGGCGACGGTAGATAATCAACTACGGAATCCAGTACTGGCTTAACACTCGACGAACATCTGAATAATAAACTCTGGACATAAAAGACTTTGACCAGCTTTCACTCATAAATAAATAAGCAAGGGCGACAGGCGTCTGACAATGAGCCAATACGTGCCAGTGGCGGATTTTGTGAAAATAGTAGTTAGCCGTTATGTCAATTACGCCGACCAATAGTAATTGACTTAACGGGATACGGAATAAGTGTTACTGACCTCGCACCAAAAATGGAAGAAATAAGAATAAGAATAAATCAAACCTGAGCGCAGTGCCACAAGAAACCGCACATCCAGACCCCGAGAGAGTAGCACGGCGAAGGGCTAAACAAGACATACAATAAAGCTTCACTTATTATAGGCCGTCAAAAATTTCGCTTATCATAGGCTGTCAAAACAATTAGTATACAGGGCATAAAACTCGTCGGGAAAAGCTCAAAACCACCATCCAAATATATGTAGTGTTTCCGAAACTTGTATCTCTTTATGATACGTTTCTGATTTTCACCATACCTAATATTCTAATCCCGACGGTGGTATGGCTTGGCTACGAGCTCAAGACCACCGTCTAAATTTATGCAATGTGCTAATTCGGATGGTGGTTTCGTCGGTCAGAGCGTCAACGAGTTTATGCCATGTTATTATAGCCCTCAAAAATGTAGCACACATATTTAATTACAATAGAATCAATCCAAACAGCAAGGCTAACAATTACAATAGTCGTTTTCTCAAAGATAACGTAAAGAATTCGAATTCCCAAACCCACACACTTACCTTATCTTACACACTAACAATACACTATTCTACGGGCCTACAATAATTACAATACAATTACAATAGTCACAATTGAATAACATTTTTAATTAGTATCTAATTACCACCCACCACTATTGATCTGTTCACTCTCAACTTTGTTCGAATCCCCTTGCAATATGTCCAAGAAATACGCCATGAACTCGTCGTCAACTTCGGCCAATGAATACAAAAGTTCTTCGCGTTTTTCAAAATACGCGTCGGACTCACGGGATGATTCCTGAAAGTGGAATTTACTTTACAATGATAGTGGTTGTATGTTTCGATGTGCGCGTCTAAGACCGTACAACGATGGTGCGCGGCGAAAAAACGCAGGTGAGCCTACATACCGCCCAGTCTTCGCCAGACAATTGCCAGATCCTTGCGAGCACAGAGCACTGATTCACGAAAATCCGGCGAAGGTTGGGGGAAGCCGCCGCGCACCCAACCATCTCGCCCGGAATAAATTGTCGCATTTTCGCGCCCCTGAGTTTCGTTAGTGTTATTGTCAACTAAGCTATTCGACGGCCAGCTTTACTAGCATTCCTCAAAAATGAATAAATAAATACAGTTGCTGAAACATTACCATTTTTAGCATGTGATATGTGATTAGTGATTAGCCACGTAAACGCAATTGTGGAATTGGAAATACAATACGTACTGATACGGAAAAAAATCGTAGTGCTAATGCCTTTGCTAATATATTGCATACTGCAAAGATAGCATACTTGTACTTGCTTTAATTTCTGTATTCCGATTTGCTACACTGGACAATGCTCTCTACGTCAAACGCAAATGTCGCAAGAAGGGAGCAATTAAAGAGGAGGATAATTAAAGAACAGAACAACTAGGATGTTGTTCTGCGAATTCGCACCGGAAAAACTGCGAATTCGCACCGGAAAAAAACCAAAAAATTCTCTTGGTTTTTTTTTTTTTTTTTTTTTTTTTTTTTTTTTTTTTTTTTTTTTTTTTTTTTTTTTTTTTTTTTGGTCTCACCTGAGAGAGAGTAGACATCGAAGAAATCCCTCCAGACTACGGTAAACCATGACGATAAAACAAAAAAACCGCCTGAAATAAAAAAAAAATAGATTTAAAATGTTTATTATTCATTAGAAAAAAGGACACGAACAACAAATCAACTATTGTACAGACTTAACAACAAAATTATGGCAAGGGTTCGTAAACTCGCAAGTCAAAAATAGAGTAAAAATGTAAAACAAAGAGTGCTCGGTGTAAAGGGTACGCTACACAAAAAAACAAGGCAAGTGGACAAAAGTTCCCTTTAGAAACAAATGCTACCAAAAACTATCACAAGATAAAGCGAGAAGGAAAAAATTAGGAATTCTCACTGAGCTGACTGGCGGAAAAAAATTTACATCCGGAAAAATAAGTGACTTAAACTTCTCGCCTAAAAGCCTTAGACGCCTCCTGGAAAACAGCAAAATAAGGGAAAATCTACACAAATAAAACGAAAATTACATTAATGAACAATGTACAGCTTAGAGGGGAACAAGAAAACATTATTAGTAAGGAACTACTGCTCACTTGTTTTGGACCTATTCGAGCACAGAGCATTTTGATTCCTCAGCCTATGCCCGCAGATCTTGCAAATAACCACGGTCTCCTTGAATGGTTCCTCGAAAATATCACAAAAATACTGATTATTTTATAGTTGGGTTGGAACCTGAAAACGCATTTCGTAGATGTAGACTTTTCATTACTTGCGTAGCATAAAATTGGAATTCGAATCTCTACGACTTACCGATTTTATCAATTTAAGCGTGGCTCTCACATCGTTCGCAGAAAAACAAGGTTGACTTCCTATTCCATAGATAAGCCTTGACATTTCAAATAGTTCTTCTAGCTCTTTATCCGACCGGCTTCTTTGTATCGTACAATAATTACTAGACTTCACAGGGGCCATAGGGACTCTAGGCCAGCAGGCGCATTTAAGCAAATATGCAGGGCGCCCTTCATTTGTAGAAGGCCGGGGGAAAAGCCACCGAACGGGGCGGGGCCCGACATGGCACTTTGCCGAGCCTTGCATTTATAAGCGCGCGAAAATTGGGATTTAAAATTTTGCGAAGCAGCAGCCGTCATATTTCGCGACCGACCACCGAGGCCGAGGGCTAAGGCGCTAGGGGAACGTGTTTAGCTAATGTCGCAAGTTCGATCCTGTCATTTCTGCGAAGTTCTAGGTACTTATGTATGTTGTGTTTCCGTGTGTAAGTTCGTGGTTGGTTAGTTAAAACGGTGTATTTTCTTTTTCTGCCCGTTTCAAAACGGCCCGTTTGTGGCCCTCTCACAAAAGCCTCAGGGCGTACCCAGGGCACCCTCTAAGGCCGGTAACGGGCCAGCCCCGTTCCACAGAAAAGGGCACGCCTTCGGGCCTAGAGTCACCTGAGGCAAACAAACCCACAATTAGTTAATAAAACCGCAATAAACAGTCAATTCACAACACATACGAACCACAAAACGACTAAAATATAATGAATTCGCAATTTTACCTTGGGCAAAAAAATTAGAAGCTTTTCTCTAACGGCCGCCATATCCTCCATTATTGGACTGTCAAAAACTTGTTCCTCCACAAATGAACCGTTGCCTTGTATGGCTTGAATTGTGTGCGGTTGTTGCGACTATAAATTTTTTATAAGCTTAGTATACAGCACTATGTAAATTCGTCCAACTAACATACAACGATAACTTTGAAAATAGCAAGGTAACCATACAACAGATACCGGATATAAATAATAAAAGAACAGAGTGTCCAGTATCCGTCCTCCTTGTCCTCTTATTGCCAAGTGACACGGATAAGAGGGGGGAAAAATTGGATACATGTTGGAAACTATAAACTAAATGATACCAAAAATATACTTACCACTTTACCACATTGAGTTGTTCATCAATATCATCTGGAAATTGATATTCATCGAATTGCGTATGGTATTCATCCGCATTTGGCATGTGCACGTCTGCCCGATCAAAACCCTTCACTTCTTGCGTCATTTCTTAAACAACTGACATAATTCATTGAACCAATACAAACTAAATTAAAATCTGCAGTAGTGTATCATTTTCAAATGTAGATCTGCGGTGGCAGACATAATAGTAAAACTCGCTTATTAATTTACCAATTTTCAACCCTCACCTTCTTCGCTTTCACTTGCATCCTCTAATGAGGCCGGCTTACTTGCCAATAATCTCCTCCGAAGTTTAAGTTTATTTCTGCTGCTCAATCTCCGATTGTTCATGCTAAATGATAATTGAAAATTGCGGTGCTATGGATCAAAATCTCTTCAACATATACAAAAAAGGTAGAAGAATTAATAACAATAAATAGAATAGAGAACATAAAAGCTACAAAAACGACGCGGCGACCGACACTGAAAATGACAACAACTGAAGGCCTAAGATTACAAAAGAACATTTATTGTAAAATTTAGCCAGAAACAAACACACCACTAGCTAGATTTACAAGCAGAAAGCCGCCTTGAATAACACCTTAACACTAAAAACGTATACTAACTAAAAGTAAAGAAACAACAATTACTATACAAAAATGACGCGCGCTGGGTAGGCGGGACCCAAAATAAATCGTGAACGCACAAAAATACAGGAACCTGTCGCACATTATACTTTTGTATTGCGTACAGACACGTACATTAGCAAATGTGGCTGTCAGAGGGGAGCGGGGCGTAGGATGAATACTTTTTCGCACCGGATTTCGGCCGAGTTCGCACCGAAATACTGATTTCCGGTGCGAATTCGCACAGAATGTGGAGGAGTCTGCGATTTCGCACCGGATTTGTTGCCGGTGCGAATTTGGAAAGTTTGCTGTGCGAATTCGCACAGCCCTACTTTTCCGGTGCGAATTCGCAGTTCATTAACAGAGAAAGAAAAGAGTAGAGACCAATTTTCAACAAAAAAAAGTACTCACCGTTATAGGAGTCCAGAGTGAATCATCCCTCTGCGTTCCCAGTGACACATGGGATCCATCTAATAGATTCACAATGCCCGACAGTTGCCCACTATCACTATATATGGGCAATGTGGTCAAAAGTGCTGAAAAGGGAACTACAGTACTACAGAAATAAGTAAACTAAACTCGTGTAGATAGACTGTAAAATACAACTGCTAAATATAGCGAAAATCAATTGTGAAAAGATACTTACGAACCACCATATCATACCTATACAATAACGAACATTACCACGGGTGAATATACTAAAAATAAGAGTGACTACTAACTACTAATTACCGTTCACTTTACAGAAAACTATCAACAATAACAAAACAGGGAATGTAGAATCAATTCCAACACCACCAACCAAAACCGAACCAAAAGCCATCGACTATCTACCAGAGTAACTCAAAATCAAAACAACAGTCAGCCATAAATTATAAATTAAACACAGAACCAAAAACCAACTTTTCACTCCGAGTTTCTGTTGTATGGAGTCCAGTGATCGATTCAAATCCGCGCCCGGTTTATCCATTTTATTTATAAAGAACGTGGAGGGTAGTGTAAATTTTGACGCCTGCCGCCAAACAGTCAATGTTTGGGCCTGAATATAAATATATTGTATGTATAAGTATGTGACATGTGCTAATATTACTATTTAATCGATGAATGAATAGTTTATTGTAATCCGGAATACGGAAAAGTGGCCTCTCCCAGTATAAATTCCGTGCTTAAATGGATGTGGTTTCTTTAGCTTATAGCTTAGTGATATACCGTTTTAGTAAAACACCGTGTTTCGGTCAGCTAAATTTTGCTTCCGGAGGCGGTTCGTGCGTGTTTTCACGCACCAACCTGTACCCCCGTGAAAAACAAAGCGAAAGTTGCGTAAACTTTGAAAAATAAACCTAATCTACCTGAACTCCGGCAGAACCATCCAACACAGTTACAACTCCATCCAAAACACGGGCACATCTTTAAAATAGATATTTAGAAACAAAACTTCACGTATCGTGTCGAAGTACACCGGTACATCCTGAGTTAAACAAATCGTGACACAATCTAATTATTTGTACTACATTTCATACCAAATCACAAATTCACATGCAATACGAGTTTCTTTAATAACAAAGTCTTTATACATACCGTTCAACTTCCACTGTGAAATCCACATGTCCAGGCGTGTCAATCAAGTTTACACGATGTTTTCGCCACTCAAAGGTAACCGCAGCCGATTGTATTGTAATGCCTGAAATAAGAATAAACAAACAGTAAAGAAACATTGAAAACGGTTACTTTCCTCAACATTTAATATTCGAAAACGTGTTGTCCAATTCCCATACAGCAGAAATAATACCCCGCATAAGAGCAGCGTCACTTTCATAAGATCTACAACGTAGGGTAGGAAATAGATGTATATGTATGGCATGCACCCGGTGGCTTGGTACTTTACATGGTACTCCAAAAAAAAAATAAGAAATACCTCTTTCTCGTTCCATATCCAGAAAGTCCGTAACGGTGTTTCCAGAATCCACATCTCCAAACGACTTGGTCATTCCGGCGAGATATAACAACCTAAAATGAAAAAAAAATTGAATAAAGTATTAAGTATTCAACATATGAACATATAAGACACGTTATTGTGCAAATAGCAAATACCTGGCCTGACAGACTGATATAATACTAATAATACGGAATGCGACTGCTAAGACCATGATCATAACGCAGACTTGTATAAACTGGCGATTGCCCTCCACAAAATCAAACATAAAGCACAAAGTTAAATTTTAAAGGCACCTTTCGGTAACAGTAGTTTTTCCAGCATCAATGTGGGCAATAATGCCAATATTTCGCGTATCAGAAGAAGCGATGGAAGTTGGTTCACTGGTACGATCGCCATTCTGAATTAAACAATTAAAGCTCATAATCGGTGAATCATTAACGTCAATTAGAGCAACAACATGACCCAGAATGGAGAATATAAGAATATCAATTAACGTGCAAAGCAAGTTAGCAACTAATACCTTTCTTCCTGCTTTGTAGGATAATATTCGTTTTAGGTAAAGAGGCCAACTCCGGCGAGAGACCTGCAACATGCTGGAACAATGCATATAAGTATTTCGGAAGATTTTGAGCAAAGAATGACGAATAACAACGAAGGGCCGGAAAACAAGAAGCAAGGAAGAAATTGAACCAGAGAGTACGCGAAAGGCACATCGTGCCCCTCATTTTGCGCTCTTGAGCCTGAAACCCTAATTGTATCTTCAAAGACTATTGAACAAACCACAAACTAACAGACTCAAAGCAAAAATTCCATCCAAACGAATCGAATGAATGAATCGAAAAATGTGAAATTTTTACTTCACAGTTCACAGTTCACAGAAAAATATCATAGGTGACTCTAGGCCCGCAGGCATGCATTTAAGCAAATATGCCCTAGGGCGTGCCCTTCAATTGTAGAAGGCCGGGATAAGGCCACAAACGGGGAAAACGTCGGTCCGAACCTGGGGCGTGCCCGTTACATGGCACTTTGCCGTAGCCTTGCATTTTATAAAGCGCGCGAAAATTGGGATTTAAATTTTTGTGAAGCAGCAGCAGTCATATTTCGCAACCAACACAGACTGCCATGCGCAGTATGGCCGAGTGGTCTAAGGCGCTGGTTTGGAGTACGTGTTTAGCTAATGTCGCAAGTTCGATTCCTGTCCGGTGCATTTGTCTTGCAAAGTTCTAGGTACTTGTATGTTGTGTTTCCGGGTGTAAGTTCGTTGCTGGTTAGCTAGAACGGTGTATATTTCTTTTCTACCCTGTTCAAAATGGCCTGTTTGTGGCCTCATTTTATGCCCTCCAAAACTCACAAAAGCCCCAGGGCGTACCCCGGGCACCCTCCAAGGCCGGTAAAAGGCCAGCCCTGTTCCACCGAAAAGGGCATGCCTTCGGGCCTAGAGTCACCTGAGATGTGAAATTTAAATGTGACCCACCCTTGTGTACGGTGGAGTGTGCATACACTACAGAAATCCTACCGAAATCTCCGAAACGCACAAACCGAAAAAGCCAGGAACTTAGATCTACCGTACACTTGAATAGAACACAGGCTCCCATAGTCCATAAGAGACACAGAGGAAAACCCTACACGAATGGACAAATGACGAAAATTACAGACTTCCGTTGCTCGAACTGTCACAAAAAAAAACCGACGCCGACTCTTTGGCGCCCAATATTTGAATAATATGCATTATGATATAGAATGTGTAGAATTAAGAGAATTATATCGAACTATAGATAAAATAGTATTATCCAGACATAGAAAGATTAAGCCCCGCCCTTTTATATCAGTAATTAGGGCTCCCATTCTAGTAACGTATACCATAGCTTACTGTATGGCTACAATAAACTTGCTCCAGTTTGCGCAGCGACACCATCTCTCTTTAGCGCCAATGTTCAAAGTTAGAATCGTATAATTATAAAAAAATCTTTCTTCAAAAATTAGCTAGACAAGAACTACTTACATATCTTATTATATAAAGGAGAAGAGTTTGTCACGGGTTTGTTTTTATGTGCACAACGAAATCCCTTCATAAAGAAAATTCTTAGATCGAAAGGGCATACAAAATCTTTGTCTCTGGCGAGATTCGAACCCACTGCAGCGCACAACCTCTCGATTCACAGTCCAACGCTCTTGCGGTTGAGCTATGCTAGCTTATCATAAGGGTAACAATCTGCTCTTCATAGATCACCTTCAATGGCAACTTTGCATGGTACCATTAGTCTAATAGAGATCCAGGCTCATATTATACGTTTCCCCAATTATAAATGACTTTGTAGTTTGTAGATGTGTGAATGTTTAGGGATAGGTTCATCTCAAATCACCCCTCTTTTTATTGTTTTTATTGATAATAGCACAAATATCATTCACAATAAAAATTAAATCAATCTCAGAACAATACGACTCGTAGAAGAAGCTTCCTTTATTGGAAGCTAGTTGATCGGAAGCCAAAATCTAAACTCAAAAACTGAGACCGTACACAAATCGCGCGGGCTAATGGCAATTAGCCAAGTTACAAACTACACTCGGGTCATTATTTTCCACGGTGAGTATCATTTAATTGGCTCTTGGCTAATTGCCATTAGCCCGCGCGATCTGTGTACGGTATTAGTTTTTGAGTTTAGATTTTGGCTTCCGATCAACTAGCTTCCAATAAAGGAAGCTTCTTCTGCGAGGCTTATTGTTCTGTGATTGATTTAATTTTCATTGTGCATGATATTTGCGCTATTATCAATAAAAACAATAAAAAGAGACGTGATTTGAGATGAACCTATCCCTTTAAACAGGGTAACAATCGGCCGAAGGCCGATTCCTCCAGTCGGAGAAGAGCCCGTAGGGCTCTTCGAACGGCTGGTTAGGTTATAGTTGAATTACTCAACTATAATGTAAACCATATGCTTCTGATCGACAAATTGTCACTCTACTTTCTTTCTCCACTCCTCTCTCTTTTTATTTTAATAGATATTTTTTAGAAATATAGGGTGCCATTGCAGATACTACTTCGTAGCCAATATATTGTTTCTGCGTTTGTTCTCTTCCAGTAATCTACCTTTTACTTTTGCTGCAATTCCCCCAACTGCTAATTTTAGATTCAAATCACACACATACATATAAGACCAAATCTAGCCTCGGGCAAGAAAATCAGCATACCGGGGTCAGCCATGCCCCCTTACTCCTAGCCGTACTCACAGTGCCACTACCCAGTACTTATACATACTAATTTATACACGTATTTTTCCTTTAAAATAAGTCATTGATTTTTTTCTTTATTACTCACTCGCCCAATACGCCATTCACTCCGGGCTCGCCCAAATATGAGTTCTCAATTTTGTATAGTAACGTTCCATGAAATTTCTAAGCATACTTCATGAAGTATGCGGTGTACTTGTGCGGTGCAGTTTATGCCCTGTTATTCGAACATATCACGTGTGTTGGTTCACCGTGGTTGACAATAGCTGATTACTCGGCTTGCTCGAGGGCGCTAGATGACTCGTTGACGACGAGTCTTCTGATCAAGGGGTTGTCTCCAGTTAGACAAGACGGTGCTCATTTTCTCTAACAGGGAGAGAGAGAGAGGGAATATTTCTGGCTCTGCCTTCCCTCTCTCTGTTTCTCTCTATTTTCCCTCTCTGCTTTCCCTCGCTATGTTTCTCTCTGTATTTTCCAACTTTACCCCCCCCCCCTCCATTACACGATTACACTGTACTTCTAGGCGTTGCGTGTTACAACCACGCGTTAGAAGTAGGATAGAGAGCGAGAGTACTTTGCCGTTTTTGTTCTGCTATTCTTTGTTTACATTGACTTCATTGGACGATGAGGCTTCGATGCATCTTCTGGACGTAAGACCCCTTCCCGTTTGTCGCCAATGAGGAATCCCATCTGCTGCTGCATAGTTTTGGTTAGTGTGCACCATTATTTGATTTTATGAAAATTTGTTTGCAACACTGAGTGAAGGGTGAACTGTTTGAGCTTAGAAATATGTTGAGACTTGGGGTGCTCCCTTATTCAACTCCGAGAACCGCCGCTCCTCGGGGAATTGGCATTGGAGCAGCTTGATTTTTTGGCATTGTTTAGGATGAACTTTGTATTTGTTTGAGCTTAAAAATTGTATTTGTTTGTGCTTTTAGAAATATGTTGAGACTTGGGGTCCTCCCTTGTTCAACTCCGAGAACCGCCGCTTCTCGGGGAATTGGCATTGGAGAAGCTTGAGTGTTTGGCATTGTTTGAGGATGAACTTTGTATTTTTTTGAGCGTAGAAATATGCTGAGACTTGGGGTGCTCCCTTGTTCAACTCCGAGAACCGCCGCTTCTCGGGGAATTGGCATTGGAGCAGCTTGAGTTTTTGGCATTGTTTGAGGATGAACAGATGAACTTTGTATTTGTTTGAGCTTAGAAATATGTTGAGACTTGGGGTGCTCCCTTGTTCAACTCCGAGAACCGCCGCTTCTCGGGGAATTGGCATTGGAGCAGCTTGAGTTTTTGGCATTGTTTGAGGGTGAACGTTGACAGTCGAAATCCATCTGAGATTTAGTTATTATGTTTTGTGCTTAGTCAACTTGGGGTGCTCCCTTGTTCAACTCCGAGAATCGCCGCTTCTCGGGGAATTGGCATTGGAGCAGCTTGAGTTTTTGGCATTGTTTGAGGATGAACAGATGAACTTTGTATTTGTTTGAGCTTAGAAATATGTTGAGACTTGGGGTGCTCCCTTGTTCAACTCCGAGAACCGCCGCTTCTCGGGGAATTGACTTTGGAGCAGCTTGAGTTTTTGGCATTGTTTGAGGGTGAACGTTGACAGTCGAAATCCATCTGAGATTTAGTTATTATGTTTTGTGCTTAGTTAGAAGTAGGATAGAGAGCGAGAGTACTTTGCCGTTTTTGTTCTGCTATTCTTTGTTTTCATTGACTTCATTGGACGATGAGGCTTCGATGCATCTTCTGGACGTAATATCCCATCCCGTTTTTCGCCAATGAGGAATCACATCTGCTGCTGCATAGTTTTGGTTAGTGTGCACCATTATTTGATTTTATGAAAATTTGTTTGCAACACTGAGTGAAGGGTGAACTTTGTATTTGTTTGTGCTAAGAAATATGTTGAGACTTGGGGTGCTCCCTTGTTCAACTCCGAGAACCGCCGCTCCTCGGGGAATTGGCATTGGAGCAGCTTGAGTTTTTGGCATTGTTTGAGGGTGAACTTTGTATTTGTTTGAGCTTAGAAATTGTATTTGTTTGTGCTTAGAAATATGTTGAGACTTGGGGTGCTCCCTTGTTCAACTCCGAGAACCGCCGCTTCTCGGGGAATTGGCATTGGAGCAGCTTGAGTTTTGGCATTGTTTGAGGGTGAATTTGTATTTTTTTGAGCTTAGAAATATGTTGAGACTTGGGGTGCTCCCTTGTTCAACTCCGAGAACCGCCGCTTCTCGGGGAATTGGCATTGGAGCAGCTTGAGTTTTTGGCATTGTTTGAGGGTGAACTTTGTATTTTTTTGAGCGTAGAAATATGTTGAGACTTGGGGTGCTCCCTTGTTCAACTCCGAGAACCGCCGCTTCTCGGGGAATTGGCATTGGAGCAGCTTGAGTTTTTGGCATTGTTTGAGGGTGAACTTTGTATTTTTTTGAGCGTAGAAATATGTTGAGACTTGGGGTGCTCCCTTGTTCAACTCCGAGAACCGCCGCTTCTCGGGGAATTGGCATTGGAGCAGCTTGAGTTTTTGGCGTTGTTTGAGCTTAGAAATTGTATTTGTTTGTGCTTAGAAATATGTTGAGACTTGGGGTGCTCCCTTGTTCAACGCCGAGAACCGCCGCTTCTCGGGGAATTGGCATTGGAGCAGCTTGAGTTTTTGGCATTGTTTGACTTTGTATTTTTTTGAGCGTAGAAATATGTTGAGACTTGGGGTGCTCCCTTGTTCAACTCCGAGAACCGCCGCTTCTCGGGGAATTGGCATTGGAGCAGCTTGAGTTTTTGGCATTGTTTGAGGATGAACAGATGAACTTTGTATTTTTTTGAGCGTAGAAATATGTTGAGACTTGGGGTGCTCCCTTGTTCAACTCCGAGAACCGCCGCTTCTCGGGGAATTGGCTTTGGAGCAGCTTGAGTTTTTGGCATTGTTTGAGGGTGAACGTTGACAGTCGAGATCCATCTGAGATTTAGTTATTATGTTTTGGGTTTAGTTAGAAGTAGGATAGAGAGCGAGAGTACTTTGCCGTTTTTTGTTCTGCTATTCTTTGTTTTCATTGACTTCGTTGGACGATGAGGCTTCGATGCATCTTCTCGACGTAAGATCCCATCCCGTTTTTCGCCAATGAGGAATCCCATCTGCTGCTGCATAGTTTTGGTTAGTGTGCACCATTATTTGATTTTATGAAAATTTGTTTGCAACACTGAGTGAAGGGTGAACTTTGTATTTGTTTGAGCTTAGAAATATGTTGAGACTTGGGGTGCTCCCTTGTTCAACTCCGAGAACCGCCGCTTCTCGGGGAATTGGCATTGGAGCAGCTTGAGTTTTTGGCATTGTTTGAGGGTGAACTTCGTATTTGTTTGAGTGTAGAAATATGTTGAGACTTGGGGTGTTCCCTTGTTCAACTCCGAGAACCGCCGCTTCTCGGGGAATTAGCATTGGAGCAGCTTGAGTTTTTGGCATTGTTTGAGGGTGAACTTTGTATTTGTTTGAGCTTAGAAACACTTGGGTGCTCCCTTGTTCAACTCCGAGAACCGCCGCTTCTCGGGGAATTGGCATTGGAGCAGCTTGAGTTTTTGGCATTGTTTGAGGGTGAACGTTGACAGTCGAGATCCATCTGAGATTTAGTTATTATGTTTTGGATTTAGTTAGAAGTAGGATAGAGAGCGAGAGTACCTTGCCGTTTTTGTTCTGCTATTCTTTGTTTTCATTGATTTCGTTGACGATGAGGCTTCGATGCATCTTCTGGAAGTAAGATCCCATCCCGTTTGTCGCCAATGAGAAATCCCATCTGCGGCTGCATAGTTTTGCTTAGTGTGCACCATTATTTGATTTTATGAAAATTTGTTTGCAGCACTGAGTGAAGGGTGAACTTTGTATTTGTTTGAGCTTAGAAATATGTTGAGACTTGGGGTGCCCCTCGGGGAATTGGCATTGGAGCAGCTTGAGTTTTTGGCATTGTTTGAGGGTGAACTTTGTATTTGTTTGAGCTTAGAAAAACTTGGGGTGCTCCCTTGTTCAACTCCGAGAACCGCCGCTTCTCGGGGAATTGGCATTGGAGCAGCTTGAGTTTTTGGCATTGTTTGAGGGTGAACTTTGTATTTGTTTGAGCTTAGAAATATGTTGAGACTTGGGGTGCTCCCTTGTTCAACTCCGAGAACCGCCGCTTCTCGGGGAATTGGCATTGGAGCAGCTTGAGTTTTTTGGCAATGTTTGAGAGTGAACTTTGTATTTGTTTGAGCTTAGAAATATGTTGAGACTTGGGGTGCTTGCTTCCTTGTTCAACTCCGAGAACCGCCGCTTCTCGAGGAATTGGCATTGGAGCAGCTTCAGTTGTTGGCATTGTTTGAGGATGAACTTTGTATTTGTTTGAGCTTAGAAATATGTTGAGTCTTGGGGTGCTCCCTTGCTCAACTCCGAGAACCGCCGCTTCTCGGGGAATTGGCATTGGAGCAGCTTGAGTTTTTGGCATTGTTTGAGGGTGAACTTTGTATTTGTTTGAGCTTAGAAATATGTTGAGACTGGGGTGCTCCCTTGTTCAACTCCGAGAACCGCCGCCTCTCGAGGAATTGGCATTGGAGCAGCTTGAGTTTTTGGCATTGTTTGAAGGTGAACGTTGACAGTCGAGATCCATCTGAGATTTAGTTATTATGTTTTGGGTTTAGTTAGAGGTAGGATAGAGAGCGAGAGTACTTTGCCGGCTATTCTTTGTTTTCATTGACTTCATTGGACGATGAGGCTTCGATGCATCTTCTGGACGTAAGATCCCATCCCGTTTGTCGCCAATGAGGAATCCCATCTGCTGCTGCATAGTTTTGGTTAGTGTGCACCATTATTTGATTTTATGAAAATTTGTTTGCAACACTGAGTGAAGGGTGAACTTTGTATTTATTTGAGCTTAGAAATATGTTGAGACTTGGGGTGCTTGCTGCCTTGTTCAACTCCGAGAACCGCCGCTTCTCGGGGAATTGGCATTGGAGCAGCTTCAGTTTTTGGCATTGTTTGAGGATGAACGTTGTATTTGTTTGAGCTTAGAAATATGTTGAGACTTGGGGTGCTCCCTTGTTCGACTCCGAGAACCGCCGCTTCTCGGGGAATTGGCATTGGAGCAGCTTGAGTTTTTGGCATTGTTTGAGGGTGAACTTTGTATTTGTTTGAGCTTAGAAATTGTATTTGTTTCTGCTTAGCAATATGTAGCTTAGTACTGTGCCGTTTTTGTTCTGCTGTTCTTTGTTTTCAGTGACTTCGTTGGACGATGAGGCCTCGATGCATCTTCTCGGCTAAGATCCCATCCCGTTTGTCGCCAATGAGGAATCCCATCTGATCTGCTATAGTTTTGTTAGTGTGCACCACTATTTGATTTTATGAAAATTTCTTTGCAACACTGATTGACACGTTTAGTAGTTTACTTCCCAGTGTGTGGGTTGAACAGAAAGCTCAGAAAGTGCTCTGACGTATTTTTCAAATGAAATTTCACGATTGCATTAGCTTTCTATATGTTTTTTTTTTTCATTTAGGCATCTGAAAATATGGACTACAGACGTAAGCGGACTTCTCTCCACAGTTCCAGAGCGTTTTCGAACTTTCCTCCGAAATGGTGTGTTCTACCTTTCAAAAGTAGTCGAATTCTGGTCACAATGTAGATGATTTCCTTATTTAAGCAAGAATTGTATATTACCATTTCGTTTTCATTTGGATTTGTACCTGACTGTGTATTTAACTTATGTTTTCAGAAGGTCCCTCTATCCTGAGTTCTTTGTACACTGCTGGAAAGTACCTGCACTATATTGGCGGAGAAACTCGAACAATGGGACAGTGAACAAAATCGATAGGACTTTCGACATGGTCATGGAATCTGTACCTACTACATCTTTTCGCCATTGCTCTCTTATTATATGTGCTTGCAAAAAACTGCAATAAACATTTCCACGTATAATTTACCTATATATGCATATATGGCATAGAAACCTATTGGATAAGACATCTAAACAAGCATAATATCCAAAAGTCTGACCCTCATTAGTTCGTCAATACCCCACAAGTAAAAAGGCTCAATTCCTTGGAATACTTTGGGAGTATAGGCTGAAACATCAGGTGCAACTTGTTATCTTTATTTAAATACAATAACTAAATTTGCATAAAATTATAATAAACGATCAGTGCTTGACGAGAATTCGAAACAATCTGGCAAGTTATCGGCCAGTAGATAGCGGTGCTTCAGAGGTACGTTTTACATGGCTGCGATCAGTTTTCGTTGTAAAATGGACGTTAGATCTAGATTTGGGGTGTCGGTCGCAATCCCTGTAAGTCTCTTACATGAACTGAAAGCAAAATACCGGCCGGTTTTTTGAAGCGCATTGCGTACACCTGCTTTCCTATGAGGCATATGCAACTGAGCAAAAAAATTAGAATAAAAACTGGACCCAAATTAGACCCCACTTTGCATAAATGCATACGAATGCAAGTAATTGAGGTGCGTTACAAAATTTCGCTTTAACGATGATCTTTCGTAGAGTTCTGGCGTGATTACGAATTAACATTTCCCAATGTCTTTGTTTCAGATGACGTCCTTACTACAGGGACTAATCTACGGAGTTGTGGTGCTCAGTTACCTGTCCGCAATTGAATTTCGTGAGTAGCGTCTCGATTATAGCATTTGCATATATAACTTTACCAGACGGCTATCGCCAAATGAGGCGACTACATAGACGATACCCTACGACTAATTGGCATACGCCTAAATCTTATTTTTTTAAATTTTATAGAAGAATAACACGCGATTGTGCTTGTTTGGGAGAATTGCTAAAAGTTGGCCTGCTTATACCAAATGCCTTAAAGCCAAATACTAGTCTCTTTGGGAAATTTGCATATGATACGCAAATCCTATGTATCCTATGCTAATTGTGTACGATTGCCGTGGACGATCGTACAATATTAGCATAGGATACATAGGATTTGCTTATCATATGCAAATTTTCCAAAGGAGCGAGTTAAAGAAAGAGTAATGGCGGACCATTTTGGTTTGCTGAACACTCCACGTCTACTCCTCTTACACCCGAAAGCAGGCGTTTGATATTATAATTTTCGCCGCGTTTACAAGAACGTCAAATAAACTAATTTGGGTTTTTACTTGTCAGGATTCAGGATGATTTTCGATTTAAAGGCCTCATTCGAACCATAATTCGCGAGTTGCTAAGAAAATAAAGTGTCGGATGCAGATAGAAAAGAAATAGATTTGAAGATTGCGTTGTAATGATCGTTGTGAAGACCGACATACAGCAAAAATAGCAATGCGATATCAGATAATCAGCGGTATAATCGACCAAGATTTCTCAGGGAACCAACTTTGACACAATTTCTTTATCCAATTTAAAACAGTAACAACAGCAATAATATTAGAGTAACGGTCTGTCGAATGTCGTAAAACCAACTGAAGCAACTCGTCCAAGAGTGAAAAAAGTAGGAAGCTGGGATGGGTGTTGGCTTTACCCCAGACGCTTTTCCTATCTACGGTCTCTTAACATGCATAGGTGATTTGCATATCTAGCCGTTTGGCACCTCTTAAAGTTGCGTAATCTATAAGTGCAAGGCCTTGTGAGGAGGGACGGCGCTCGCGCGCGCAGTGTAATAGTACAAGTCCAAAAGCTGATTGATTGATGGTTGGTGTTCGAAAGGGAAGAAAGGGGAGTTATTAACTACGGCTAAAGTTAAATGAAACTGAATCTATGATAAAATAATGGTTATTATAAGGTGGACGGTATTAAGCTACGCTAAGGTAAACTAGGAGACTGTCACGGAGTGATATCCGTGACATGCGTTTCCTACAAACTTAGGCAAAAAATATCGGCCGAATTAGAGTCAAATCCTAATTTGCATAAGATCACAGTAGCGAAAATTAATGTGACAGGTAAAAACCGAACTTACCCATACGAGAAAAGACCGCATTTATTAAATGAATTATTCAGGAGGCTATAAATTGTTCGATCCCACAAATGCCACAACCGGAGCTGTCAAGGTGCAATTTATTTTACCGGAAGAAGAAGAAACTGGCGAGTATCAAATTCATCTCCCGCAAGAATCCGGGAAACCCAAAGCATTTCAAGCAGTTGTTGAAGGCGTAGAAAAGTAACGAATTGTGGTATTACATTTTACGGCAATTTCTTACCCATGAAACACGACTTGTCGACTTGTGACCTTAAACGAATGCAGATATTTTCGTTTTTTTTCTTGACGAAATGAAATGGGCCTGACCCATAAAATATAGGATGATCTGTAGAAAAATACGGTAGCAGTAGCAACTTACAGAAAAGCACTCTTTATAAATACAGCTCTGCGAAGGTCCGCATCGTCCCAAATCACAAGAAAGGAACAGCTCACGGAGTTCACCTTGTCTATGCGGAATTTGGAAAAAACGTTGTCAAGGTGTTCGATGCTGCCGAAGGACAGTCAAAGTATGTTTTATGGAATAATTTCTTTTTCGGCATATTTCCCTTAAAGGGTCAGGCCCATTTCAAATTACCCTTATTTTTGATGACTCCATCGGCTTCTCCGTTTCAAATAAGTAGGCTGATTTTTTTTCCAATTCAGTCGCAAAATTCACGCAGTATTCAGCAATTTACCATGGCCAGCCATACCCAACTATTTATCGCAGTTGTCACGCCCCTCCGCGCTAATTGGGCAATATGCTCTATTGGGCGTGGCAATTGCGATGTTGCCCAATTAGCGCGAAGGGGCGGGACAACTGCGATAAATAGTTGGGTATGGCTGGCCATGGTAAATTGCTGAATACTGCGTGAATTTTGCGACTGAAAATTGGAAAAAAATTCAGCCTACTATATTTAAAACGGAGAATCCGATGGAGTCATCAAAAATAGGGGTAATTTGAAATGGGCCTGACCCTTTAAAGCGAAATGCTAGCCCCTTTGGAAAATTTGCATATGATAAGCAAATCCTATGTATCCTATGCTAATTTTGCGCGATCGTCCACGGCAATCGCGCAAAATTAGCATAGGATACATAGGATTTGCTTATCATATGCAAATTTTCCAAAGAGGCTGGCATTTCGCTTTAACTGTCGCAACTATACGTTACAACTAGAGAAATATATGAGAAACGTATTCCTAATGGGAATTATTTAACCGTGTCTATAAATGTGTTATTTTCTACAAAGAAGTAGTTCCAAATGATAATTAATCGGAGACGTGGTGAATTGCCCCCCGGCATTCAAAGGAAATAGCAGCAAGCCGTGCAGCGGCCCTGCTTTCTGTAGAGTGTCCATAGAAGACTTCCCTCTCACTCTCAGTGTTAGGGCGCGCTCGGGATGCTCTTTTCGAAAGGGGTTCTCATGCAAATTCATCGTTCGGGATGGACATTTTGGAAAGATTCTAATGCTAGGAGAAAGCAATAACTACAGTATGAATTAACATGCGAATCGTGCTAATTTGTACTTTTCCATGCTAATTCATACTATTTTCAGGGGCACCCCCATTCAATGTGTAGAGAGTGACATTATTAGCCAAAAACAGGACAAAACTCGTTGCATCGCTATTACTTCCGGATGGATGAGCGTCGGTGGCCCACGTAAACTGGTCGCATTCCAGCACGGTTAGTTTATCAGATCATGTGTTGAAAGCAGCCATCGCTGATCTGGAGAATCAGCTGGAGTGATTGGGTTTCCTGAGGCCGTATACACCAACACGCAGGGAGCCCTCCCTGACCTCCCCAAAGAGCTGAAGAGGGCGTAGAGAGTGCGAGGCCAGAAGAGATTCAGACACCCCGTGAGCCTAGGGAGGGCCCCCTGTGTATTGGTGAATACGGCCTCTGAATTGTGCCTGTGCCTTAATGAGGAAACTACTTGCAGTTGCTCACTCACAGCTACATACCTTCGTGGTAAATCATGGAACCTACATTTTTTATATGTTGCGTGAAAATAATGCAAGTGCCCTTCAAATCGATTACATTGATAAGAAGGATGCTTCCGTAACCATTTGGTACAGCGATAACGTTATGGTGGGCAACATTTTATAAATGAAAAATTACTTAATTAGTGAATCAAGCACATTTTCATATCGCAGCGAATTTGAAATAAATAGAACATGTATTGGTCAGAGAGGAGCGCATCAATTCTCGTTTTCAACGTAGTATCCATTGTGCAGCGCGTTCCAGCTCGCACCGTCTCCGCGTAAATTAACTCTCTGAACAAACGTTGCCACTCACAAAAAATCCGTTTACCCAAGATCTGTTTTTTTTTGCGTTTATGCGCTTTCACGGTGTAAACGTTGGTGCAATCGTTGCCGCAACTAATAATATATTCCGTGACGTTTTATCTAAAAGTTCATATAGGTTTGTCATATTCAGGGGATTTTGTATTCTTCACACTTGGTAAAAGTAAGAATAAACTAATTGTAAGGAAAAGTGAACCCGATCTTTTAAATTGGGCAAACAAATAGGGCTCGTTGCTCCTGTATAACTAAAATTTAGTACGACAAAACAAAGCCGCTTACGTTGGACTTTTTAACATCCAAGTCGACGAAATACGGAGAAAACTTCGCAATTATAGGAGAATTCAAAAGTGGTGATTGTTTCAGTTATTCCTTAGTAAATTCCTTTAAACTAACAAGTTAAAACAAACTAACTGGCAAACAAAAATTAAATAAACACAATAAATAATTTCCTTTTGTTTGGAACGGAATGATACATTCTACCTCAAGAGACGCACATTAACTACACAGGAAACCGAAGTCCAAATAAACAGCCGTAGTCACACCAAAAAAAACTCCGCTCATGCTCCAAGAAAACTCGGAACTCACTCGGATTATTCGATGATCATGATCCGAGGTTTTTTTGTTGTTTTCCCAACACTATGCAATCAAGTCTTGGTTTTTAGCAGTGAAAACAGACGGCGACGGAATACCTAAGAATAGTGGTACTTCTCAGATGATGAAAGTTCTCAAGGAATTTCTTTTGGTAAAAAGGTAGGAATACAGAACAATAATAAATTGTATAAAGTTCGAAAATGTAGTCCTCTTAATGATAAGTTCAGAATGGATATGACAGCTTTCGAAAACAGTCCGCAGTTCCCAAAAAAAGCATAATTTCTGAGCAGAGAGTGAACGAGCGAAAACATTTATTATTCATATATTTCACTTCAAAGTCGTCTGGTGCCTGTAGGCTTTTTATGGGCACTTTTTCTTTTCTTCTTAAAATACAGTGTAAAACAGCTGAGAAACCCGTGATGTTATTTAGACATGAAGGCGCAGATGAATCGAAATGCGTGACTGAATCAGTGATTCTCGGGACTAAAAGGTAGGTTCCCAAATAGAGTGCCTTTCAAATTCTGAGGTTGTACAAATCGCTGTTAGTTGCCCGGCTGAAGTCTGTAAAGACCTCGGTTGGTTCGCGCTTTCATGAATGCTACCGAAAACGTGATATCTAAAAGGGATGCATCGACAAACAAGACCTAATTTCTGTTATTGGTTAGAAAATGATAGCCAACCGTTTTTTTAGAATAACTTTCCGTGATTTGGCGGGTGCAATTATTTTGGAACGAAATATGGATGAAGTGCCCATTTACAATGAAGATTGCTTCGCCATCAAATCGTATAACCGTAGGAACATACACCAAGTTTACATCCACTGGAATAGAATAGAATAGAAGCTAGCATACGTAATGTATAAAAGAAAGTCGCAGGTAGAAGTGCTTTAATTGGCAAAATATAATCAAATGGAAGAGGAGTATTTCTTCGTTTCCAGCAATTATTGTTAGCCTTTGTGGCTTTAGAAGATTATTTTGGTGGTTTCTGAAGTCCGTACATATATCTTCCACACCAAGTTTCTTTAGAGCCCAACGATTTCATTTTCATTTTCTTCAGGTACCATTCAAAAGCTAAATGGCGACGTACTGGAGACACCTGACCATCCAGTAGATGATGGGATTATTTTTTATGAAGCAAGAGTAGGTTGACAAGCTTTCTACGTAAACTACTATCAAAAATTTTAACATGCAGCATTGGAATTTGGCTGTAAACCTGAAATGTTTTACACGAAACCACGTAAACGACCCCCAGCCAGTGGTAGAGAAAGTCTACAAAAACCAATCCAACCGGATTGAATTATCGTCTTTTATTCAACAGGCATCATCATCAGAACCATTTTATGCCGTTGCTCTCACGTACAATCCGGAATTTGATCACAATTTGCACAAACATCACTTCGCAATGGTCAATAACATGTAAGTAAAATGTATTGTGCTGGGGAAGCCATAAGGGCGTCGTGCTCCTTTATAAGAGTAGTTCAATATATTATTCAAAGTTGTGACTTGATCGCAGGGGACCTGAGCATTATGCGACGAGTTCCGAGACGACAAATTGCCTTTTCTGGCTAGGGCCAGAAGGAATCACCCGTGAGTTCCCCGGCGAGTTGTGGTTTCAAGGTTGTGGCGAGACTCGAACCCGGGTCGGGTGCATTAGAGGCGACCGTGCTAGCCATTGTACCATTATATCACTGGATCGGTAGTTGTCGTGTTCCTGCTTCGTGAACCAGGCTGCTTCGACTGATTTTCCGTTGCTCGGCTATGAATAGGCTAAATTTGTAGAAACGTTTTTAGTGTATTCCACCTGGAGGACTTGAGATACGCAGGCGATGTAGTGTACCAGCTAGACGAATCTGTGGTAAGTAGTAGACTTTGAATATGTATATAAATAAAGAAATAAATAACAATTGCTAACAATGGTATGTAAAGTCAGGCTACTTGTAATTCTAATACCGAATTAATGAAAAGAAACAATTAATGTAGAAAACTAAATAAGAGAAGAAAATTATCAGTTGTATAATGCCAATAGTGAAGGTTTGTCTGTCACATCTTTCAGTTCTTGCATATCGGTAAAGATTTTTTCATAATTAAACCATGCCAGGGAGTGGTCCAACTTTTCCGCAGCACGCCAGCCATCAAATTAAAAATCCTACCGTATTCATGTAAGTTTAAGTTATTATGTAAAGAAATGTTTGATTATTAAGGTTATATGCTGGGTACTAGATATGGAAATGCAGTGACCTAGCTACATCAGCATCGCTCCACTTAGTGATTTTTTTTCATTGAAAACTCTTTCGAGATGGTTTCAAAGCGCTCCCCTATTGGATGGACCAATGTATGCCTCACATGGAAAATGAGCCACTACACAACTTCTACGAGGCCATCTCACACAGTGGTCCTAAGTACGAGCGCGACAATATTTGGGTTAGTTTAGTCCAAACCTGATAATAAAGTTTAGTTCAGAAACCTAATTGTTTCTGATAGTTGATTTCTCAAAAAACCTCGTGCCACAAGCGTTTTTCTGTCCGAGACAGATAATCATATAATGCAGTATTTCCCAACAACTGGAAACATTCGAATTGGAAAAGGGTTTAGAAAATATTAAATCAACATACCTCTATTATAATATACCATAATAACACATCAATAAAAACTACAAACATCACAACCACATACACTTAGGTAGGATACTAAGTTCAAACACGTGTTTTCAGGCAGACATAATTATCACGAAGACCCAATGTGTCAATACGAGCCTACCAGATAATAGCCTTGCTAGCTTTATTAAGCTGGTTGAGCACCATACGGAACGACGTTTAATTAAGTGAGTGTTTATATGCAACGAACCTTTTTTCCATTTCAACACGGATCTAGAAACGCTCCGCTGGTGAAGGATGATGGCTTTTGATGTTTCTGTGTTAGCACCTTCGGCGTTGTTTATTTGTACCGCCATCCTACAACCAGTGACTTGAAAGGAAATGTCGAGAACGCGGTCATAAAGTTTCATTAGCTCATCTAACAGCTATCATCTCTGCTCTTCCTTTAAAGCTGTGCAGAATTAGCATTCTGCACTCATTATTATCATTAGATTCCATATATCATGTATTTATTCCACTATTAAGACCTTTACTTAACGCATTATTTCTTCATATAATATTATGTTGTTATTAGTCACCAAATTCTGATTTATCTTCCATATTACTTTTGTTGTTATTACGACTTAATTAGATTACATCGGCGATATTTCCACGCAGTTTCAGTATAATGTAATAAAGGTTTATTGGTTAACAATCAATACAAAAAAATGTACTTTGTACATCATGTGATTTCCATATAAGCTCCGCCCATTTACATATGTATAAATAGGGCCAGTGAACTGTTAATGTTTCCCAACCAATAAAGTGATTAGAGAGAAAGGTTGCCGTGTTTACAAAAGCAGCGATGATAGCTACACACATCAAGCTGTAAATCTCAAATCATTCCATATGTATCTTTTTATTCATTCAGCTCCACCCAACAAACGGTGGAGCGTGATATGTCTCAGACATACGAAGAATACGACGACATCCACGTTGATCAACGAAACCCATGCAATGACATCAATGTACTGAGCAAAAGTATGATTTTCTAAATTTATTCTCGATTCGCAACCAAGCCGAACTTTTCCAACATGAGTGCCTTTTATGGACCAGGCGCGCAATTGTATATACGGTTGTGAGAGTTCCGTTCCCAACGCACCGAGTTTACACAATTTACGAATTTACCCATTTCAGTAAAACGAACGACAAAGAACGTATCAAAGAAGGACACTATCGTTCTGGAAGCCAAGGACGATGAGCCTCTTAGAATGACGCTAAATGTAATCTTTTTTCTTGTTTTCTTTTTTCTAGTACAGAGTTCATCAGCGCTAACACACACGCACGTGTTCAGGCACACACGCGCACACCGCACATCAACACTCATACTTTAGCTCTGACTCTCACAATTGAAAGTAACAATGTCTGCATATTCAGCTCGAGGAAGGGGAGACGTTCCGTGTACGTTTCTTCAATGTTGAAAGAGATGAATCGAAGTGCCAGGACCTCGACACGGTGGCCATATTTTTGAAGGATGACATGCTCGTGAATCAAAAGGCGTACATCAGGTCTGCTATATGTGCTTCTATAAGAAGTTTTGCTTGTTTGATTTTTGTTTTGTCTAAGTACCACATTTTCTTGCAGAACGCTCACGTATGAAGCACTCATAAAGAGGAACAAGACATGGACTGGCACGGGGAAACTGACCATTGCGATTCCAAACGGGTGCTTCCGCGTTGAAGTTGTATCTGTGTTTTGTGAGTGATCCCCTCTAGGACTTTATACTTTATCTGTCATACGAGTGAGTGTGTATATGGATGTGTATATGATTGTGAATGCGTGAGTGTGTGCACATGTGTGTATGTGGGTGTGGGTTGTCACCTGCGTTTGGTTGCTCTTACTCCAATTGCTTCAGCGATTCAAAGGGCGAAGTATTTGCGCAACATCCGCGCATGCGTAGTTGTGATGGCTCTCACGATTATCTGGTCTGGCACTGCTATCCTCTTGTACTATAAGTTTTCTCTGGCTGGAAGAGAATACCGTCGCCTCAGACGCATGTATAAACGGGCCAAAAGACACGGTAAGCATCTAGTTTTTCATGAACGTAACTTTATTGTTCGAGGGGCTTCCCGCTCAAACAGGCTTTCTTTTCGGCAAGTTCGCTGTTGCCAAATCACAAAAATACCATTATATTGCGTAATGTCAAGTGACCCAAATGAACGCCATTCTGTGACATACGGCAATTCATTCAAAGAGCTAAATTTGCGATGACACTTGTACTTACGGCCGTGCCAATTCCTTGACAATAGTTTTGTATGTTGACGTCAATGATGTAGTAATTATCAGTGTCAATATTTCCAGTTGTTAATTAATTTTGTTCCACTACCGCAGATAACTTCGTGCGCCACTACCTCGAATGGAAGGAAAATGTGGAAGAAATCATCGCCGCTTGGGAAAAGGTCCCCGACGACCATTGAGATAACTAGCTAATTGACTAATTGAGTAACTTTGTTTAACTAGATAATTGAGTAATTGAGTAACCATTGAGTAACCAGCTAATATTTTTTTTTCGTTCTACGCAACATTTTGATTGACAAATAAAATAGTCTCTCGTATGACTAATGTGTATGTGGTTGCTGCATTATTGTATTGAAACCTGCTCAATATATTAGTGGTGAGCTTGGTTCGACTGAAAGACAATGTTATTCACAACGGCGCTGACACTGGAATGCGAAAACAACAGGTCATTGAAGGGTATTGAAAACACATCAATTCCGAGAAAGGAGAAAAAAACAAACAGTAGAATCTCTGAATTTTCCCACCGAAATCCGCCCTCAAACTACAAACTTTGATTTAATTAGAACAAATTGTTTATGTTCTACAATCGCGAAGGACATATGCCGAAAAGACCATTTGGTAACCAATCGAAAACTAATCTAGAAATCGAAGACAAAACAGAGTCATATAAAATACTTCACCTTTGGTTCTCTGCCCAACTGAACTATGCTAATATGGACAATAACTTGTTAGTACATGAAAAGTACTAGTTTTTAGTTCTAAATGTGCTGTGGAGCAATTTGTCATCTGGAACTCTTCGCCTGTGCTCAGGACCTCTGCGGAACATGTCATAAGCAAACCTTCTATTTTCCCTTGAATAAAGGTGCCCGCTCTTGAAGCGTAAAAGAATTTTAATATATAAGCAGTTATTAAGGATCGCACCCAGAAAAGTAAACTCAACCCGGTATCTATCATACCAAATACCAATTATAAGTTTCCCTTATAAGGTCGTATACCTATAGACTCTGTGCTCTACAAACACAATAAATACATTTTCCTCCACGCTTAGCGGCTGACATAGAAGCCAGCGGTAATATAGGATTTGTGATTGAAATCCAGTCAACCAGTTTCACCATTTAAGCGAAATACCGTCGGAATTGAAGCACATCGAGTACACCGCATTCGTGTGCAGCCTATGTAAATGGGCATGAATTAGAAAAAAAATCAAGCTAAATTCGAGCAAATTAGCATAAATACGCATTCGGTCCTCCACGATGCGTTTCAGAAACCGGCTTTGATTCGCTTTAACTGGTTGTGAAGTGCGCTGGCGAAGGTTGTATTCAACTGTGAAAGAAGTTTGCCAGCAGGGATCACAACAAAACTAGCACCGTTTCTGTTCAGCAACAAATTTCGAAAAACATAGCCATTCGAGAGGAATCACTTATCATATATCAAAGGAACAGTTTCCACAAAAAAATATTTTCCAGAGCGTGTCGACCAACTTCGTATCGCATGTCTCGGCTACCAAAAGTTTTGCTGGGTGTACGGATTTGCGCTCCAGCTCTATAACTCACCCCAAATTATCCTGTATCAAACCACCACGCACCTAATCGCGCACGCGGTCAATTAACGGCGCGCTAGCGGATAAGTGCGGCTAGTGTCCCGAACGTAATCTTTCGCCGTAAGTAGAAACGCACAATTCCAAGGCGCACTTATGGGGTTTGCAAGTATGCCCAAAAATTTGCCTTGGAAAAATGAGTCTTGCAACGATTTTATAATTTCTCATGTTATATATTCATTCTTAGTTCCAAAGTACGGTACCTCGTGTACATACTTGCAAGAAATGGTTGCATACTTGAAAACCCCATTAGAGTTTATAAGCAGAAATATTATGTGAAACTAACATCTTTATTTAGGCGTTAAATATAAAGAGAAATTTGCATACAAATATATCCTAAACAATCAGTGCTTGACGAGCAATCGAAACAGTCCTGAACGTTATCAGTCAGAATACAGCGGCTCTTCAGAGGTTTGTTTTATGGTTGCGATCAGTTTTCGTTGTAAAGTGGACGACAAAGGTCTAGCGGTAAGGGTCCTCGCTCTTAGCCATCCTTTTGTGAACTTTACGATGCTCTTTCAACGTTAAGTTCTGGCGTAACTGAGAATTTAAAAGGCCTTTGTTTCAGATGACGTCCTTACTACAGGGACTAATCTACGGAGTCGTCGTGCTCCATCTTGCCAAGGCCATTGAATTTCGTGAGTCAATTTCATATTATTATAATGTTAAAAACTTGTTGAAAACATGTAGGCGCTAGAATGTTTTTGCTATTCCAATACTCAGTTCCTAAAAAAATCCGAAAAACTTTGATGTGAGCGAAACGACGCTGCAAGCAACTCTTGTTAGAAACGAGGCTTTGTTATTCAGGAGGCTATAAATTGAACGACCCGCCGACAGAAGACTACGAAGATGAGTTGCTACTGAGAAACGTGGACGCTTCGTATGTGCGATCATTGCAGGAGACAAGGGTTAACCTCCCTCCAGACTCCGGAACACCCAAACTATTTATCATACATAATCTAGTCAAGTAAGATGCACTATGTTATTTTCTTTATATAACGGATTATTGAATAATCTAACGAGGTAAGCGAGAAAAAATGGGTCATGTAAAATGGTGCACATGTATATATGCTGTAGGCGAGAGCGCTCAAGTGCCCATCGTCGAATTAAAGATTCAGGCTTGCGTGAAAAACACAACTTTATGCTACTTACCTTTCTATGCCGGGTGATTTTCCACTCTGCGACACGGACGGCCACCACACGACGCCTTCGGCCTCTCCATGGGCCTAGCAGTTTTGTAAGGTTCTACCAAACGGCGATCAGACTTAACGGCTCTATCAGTAGGCATTTTATGGGTAAGGGCGCATTCGAGATGGATATTTTCCGGAAAAGAAAAGAAAAAAGTGGTTCGAGATGGACACCGAGGAAAAAAATAATACCTGCAAAATAATTGTCGACAATGCAAATGTACCGTAATTGAAACTAAAATCAATCGATCATTTACATGTGTATGTGTGGCAACTGCATTATTTTCTGGTGGTCCATCTCGAACCAAACGTTTTCTTTTCTTTTCCGTAAAAAGTAGGAAAATGTCCACATAGAATGCGCCCTATGTGTGTAGGTTTCAAAAACCTCGAGCGGGCCTGCTTGTTTCAGTTGGCCCGTCTTTTTCCCCGTCTTACGCTTTTATGAACTACTTATCCGCGTCAAATTTTTCTTGTTCTAAAGAGGAGGCTTTTGTCATTATTCTTCCTGAAACCTTTATCTCTCACCACTTATTCTACTTGCTAAACTTATTCGAATATCTAGTGTTCAAATGCAGGGCTGACAAGGCTGTTCGCATCATCAGTAACCCCACGAAAGGAACTGCTAATGAAGTGCACCTGGTCTATTCTCTGGGTAATGTAAAAAATGTGTACGACGTTACAGATGGAAGGTCAGAATAAGTTTATTTATATGTGTAAAGAACTGTGGTGCGCAATTATACGTTAAAAGCCGCCAAGTATACACCGAAGTCTAATCTTTACAGCGAAATACCCACCGTTTTTTGAAACGCATAGAATACAACAGCGTTTTTAATGCAATTGAACCGTAAATTAGAATAAAAAATCGAGCTAAATTAGAATAAAAAACGGAACTTGAATAAAAAATACTACTGAAAAGAACTACATATCTAGGAACACCCCTATACTACATATCTAGGAACACCCCTATCACATGTGTTGAGGGCGAGGTGAGCAGCAGCAGTGCAAAAAAAATCACTTGTGTCGCCATTGCGTCTGGTTGGATGAGCGACAAGCCCCCAGCGCGGTTGTTCGTATTTCAGCACGGTTGGTTCACATTCGTTTAGGGTCTACATAACTTGCAACATTGCAAGAAATGGATGAGCCCATTTGGCGACGGTTCACTTTTAAGTGAGTCAACCCAATTGGTCGAGCCGGACGTTTCATCGAAAAACTATCATTAGCGGAGAAAAACCTCACCAGACGATTTTTCGACAAAAGCCATTTGGTTCCGGACCAACTTCATTGCTGTGGTTTCGGAGTTTCAGCATACCAAGTGACCAAATAGGGCCTTCCATGTGGTTATCATACTGTAGTATTGGGGCGATTTGAGTTGCACTGGAATTCTTCTGGAATGATAATTCTACAATTTGAATCCCTTTTCAGTTGTTCACTCTCGGTTTGTCGCGTTCCCGGTCGACACAACTAATCATTACTTCTACATATTGCGTGAAGATGAAACAATTCCTCTACAACTCAATGACATTAACAAGGACGCAACCGTGGAAATTTTGTACAACGATAATGTTGAGGTAAATACGAGCTATCCATTATGTATGTGAGCTATGCATAAACTGTATTCTAATTTGGGGAAGAACCAAACTAGTACGCATTGATGACTGGCCACCTATTGAAATTGTATCTGGGAATAACTAGTTTGTGGTGAAGAAGGTGCATCGTTTTCTGCAAATTTCGGAAAACGCAGATTCCCTTGTAGCGAAAATACATCGTGTCACCTTGCTTGGAGTTTTGTTTATAAAATTTAGTATGACGAAAAAGGACCACTGACTTTGGGCTTCTTAACAGCTAAAACGACAACATTCGGGAAGAAGTTTGCGCTTATTGGACAGTTCAAAAGTGAGAATTGTGTGTTCGAATGTTTTTTCCCTAAACCAAATGCTTGGCACTTTTATGAGACAATACATACCATAGTGAGACATTGTATGAAAAAATGGTAGATTTATTTCAGCGGTAGAAAAAGGCGGGTCAGATGATAAGAAGAAGCCACGCGTCAATTTTTACAAAAAGTTCTTTCCGGTGAAAAGGTTAGTTCCAATGGGGATCAGTTGCCTGTCGATTAATTGGTGAAATATAAAAGATGAACCGCTTCCTGTTGATGTCTATCTAAAAAATCAATTTATTTTTCTCACCTGTTATTGATTGCATTACTCTTAATTGACCTTGACTTGCGTCGCTTTTGTAGCACGAATTTTCAGGCTCGAAAATGCCGATGTGTCAAAGTGTATGGATGCTTACATGGACCTTGGACCTACAAGGTAGATGGATCACTGAACCGTAAAAAAAACAAAATATTTAGCTCACTTCTGTTCGAGATAATATTATTAGTTACGGGGCCACGTGCGTCGCCTATAAGAAACACTATATATAACAACTAACAATATATATATATATATATATATATAATAAACAACTAAACAAACACTAAATAGAAGAATTTTTGGCGCGTAAGAATAGTAAACATTTTGAGGATAACCTTCCGTGAATTGGAGGATACAATTATTTTGGCGAGAAACATGGACGAGTTGTTGACGAACGAAAATGTAGACAACTGCTTCAAGCCGCTCGACTCGCGCCACGGTAAGGAACAAAACGAATGATGTTGTCCCTACGGTGTCCCTACCAAATAAACTTACAAATGTAGCCATCAGCTCCCTCACACGTCTAAATTGCGGGGAGTCATGTGCTAAATAGTGAACTTTCGTATTTTTTGTATCTTTCAGAGCTGTCATACTTCTAAATTTCTGGTCTATGTTCAATTATTAGCTGGGTAGACATTTTTTTCATATATTATTATATAAAAGAGTAACTGTAGCGTAATTTTATGGAAATGCAAATTTTCGACAATTGTTCCGCGTGTTCGGATATAAAAAGAGTGTCGCAACTCAATATCGAAGTATGCACATGCAGTTTTTTCCTATTATGTGAATTTCTTATGATACGTTTGAAACTTTGTATATAAGTACGCCCATGCTAAACCAATCATATTTCCATGTAAGTCGCCTCGGGCGGCATGAGCCGACTGGTATTTCTATATTTTTGAGATTGTTGTAACTCGGTTCATGAGAAGCTGAAAATGTGAAAGAGAGAAACTGAAAGGAGAGATGTGCGTCTGGTCGATTGTTTTTCTTTTCAGCAAATATACAATCCCTGACTGGCCCCCTGGAGACACCAGACCGTTCACTAGTACATGAGGAGATTATTGTATATGAAGCCAGAGTACGTATCAATTGTTATAGCATTTCAAGGGCAAAGTGTCCTTGATTTTGTAGTGAAATATTTTCCGTAGTTTGGTACAACACGGGAAGTTTAACTGCCAGGTGTAGCATCAGTAGCCACACGGCACAATTAGAGTTGGCCCCGTGACGATAAAGAATGCGATAAAGAATTTTGGTAGAATTCAAGGCTTTGTGTTGGTTTATTCCCGCAATCAAAAGAAGTATTCTTGTGCATCATATATTGACAAAGCTGGCATACCTCCAATGGTTCCATTCATATCAATTACAATTATTTCGAATTATTTCGAAGGGAAATTCAACTTTATTATCAAATAAGATTATTAGGGCGCAAAGTCATCACATATCACATACTACCAACAACTACGTAAATACGCAAACGTAAATTTTTAAAAAAATTTAAAATTAGTTTTACGCTTCAAGAGCGTGCACCTGTATTCAAGGGAGTTCAAAGTACAATTTCAAGGTTCGCTTATGATATGTTCCGCAGAGGTCCTGAGCAGTAGGCGACGAGTTCCAGATGACAAATTGCTCGTCTTCTTCGGGCTAGGGCCAGGAGCGATCGCCCATGATTCCCTCGTAATAATTTCGTAATGTACGTAGGTAAAACGTAAATACGTAATAATTTCGTAATTTTTCAACAGTCATCGCCGGCTGAACCATTTTATGCCGTTGTACTGTCTTACCACAAAGAATTGGATCATGCGAAGCACGGACACCATTTTGCAATGGTCAATGATATGTAAGTAAGCCGCATTCTAGAAACAATTACGTAAGGGAAACATTTTATTTGACTGTAGTATTATAGGGATTACGGGCAGAAAAATAAATAAAGCCATAATAGTATAGTCAAATTCACAATTTTCTGTTATTGTCCAAACGAAGGCAAGAGCGCGTAAAAAGAAAAAGACAACTCACAATTATGAGCCATTATGAACAAAATACGAACCAATGAACCATATGAAGCAATACTGCCTCATTTACAATTACCACATCACTTCACCGTTTTCATTGTTATGCTACCATTCTATCAATGTATTTAGGGTCGTCCACCTGGATGATTTGAGATATGCAGGCGAAATGTTGTACCCACTGGACGAGTATACAGTACGTGCTGAAAGATTGAATATTTATGTTGCCATATCTGTGGTTTGGGCATGTTTAGTGATGATAGGAAACGGGATACGGAGACTGTCAAATAGAACGTTTCTTTCTCCATCCCACAATATTGCAGGATGTCGTGCACTTGTTCCGCAGCACACCGGCCATAAAATTACAAGTTCTCCCATTTGATAGTAAGTATTACTAAAACACTCCGTTTTTTTTATTACTACGCTGAGGACAATCCCATTAAGGGAAAAGCCCATTCCAGGTGACCCCTATTTTTGGTGACTCCATGTGATTCAGTCTCTAATATAGTGGGACCAACTTTCTCCAATTTTCAGGTGCTGGATTCACTTCCACCAATTCCAATTACCATACTCATTCATACCCAACAATATATTTGCACTTGTCACGCCCATTCGCGCTACCAATATGCTATTTTGGGCGGATATATTGTTGGTTATGACTGGCTATGGTAAATGCTGTCAACTACATGAATACGGTGCCTGAACATTTGACTACTAAATGTTAAATGTCAAAAGTCAAATGGGGTCATCAAAAGTAGGGGACCTGAATTGGGCCTGACCCTTTAATGGAAAACAATCTTAGCGTAGTATTTTGCATTGATGCCTATATTTCGAGATGCTTTCAAAGTCCTCCCCTATTGGATGGACCAATGTATGCTACACATGGAGAATGAGCCCCTTCACAACTATTACGAGGCCATCTCGCATAGTGGTCCTAGGTTCGAGCGCTACAATATTTGGGTTAGTTTAGTCCAAAGCTCTTTTTGATTATAATAATTTATAATAATAATACTAATAATTTATTATTATTATAATATAACTTATATTAGCTTAGGAACCTAATTGTGATAGTTAATTTCTCAAAAAACCTTGTGCACGATTTTGTCTTTCCGAGACAGATATAATGCAGTATTTCCCACCAATTTTAAACATTCAAATTGGAAAAGAGTTCAAAAAATATTAAATCAACATATCTCGATTATAAGATTCCATAGTAACACACCAATACAAACTACAAGCATCACAACCATATACAGTTAGGATACTCACCAGGAAACAGATATACAAGTTTGGTGGTTTATGTTTCAACTACACACACACACACACAACATAAGTTGAATCACGAAAAATTTCAAAAATTGTTTTGAAATCCATGTTTTGAGATTTCAGGCATGTGTTTGTGTAAAAATTATAAACTTCGGTTTACTATTTCCTGATCAGTTCGAACACGTTTTTTTCAGGAAGACACAATTATCACGAAGACCCAATGTGTTAACACGAGCCTCCTAAATATTAGCCTTGCTAGCTTTGCGGTGCACCATACTGAAAGAGTCCCAATTAAGTGAGTGTTTATATGCAATGCGCTTTTTACATTTCACCACAGCTCTAGAAACGGATCATTCCGCTGGTGAATGCTGATGGCCTTTGTTGTTTCTGTGTTATCACTTTTATCACTTTCTGTTTGTACAACCATCCTGCAGCCAGATGTCAAAAATAATATAGTTTATTGATCACATCAAAAAAGACACACATAATCAAATGGACACCCAAAGACGAGCATGCTTCACAACAGCTCGTACTGACAAGGGACCAAACCACATATCACAAAGTGTAACTCAAAAGTTCAAAATATAGAAAACGTAACTAATAACAGATGTATATACTATATTATAATCTATTATCATAGTCAATCATTAGATCCGAACTTTTTATTAAGAGCTGATTCAAAGGCAAAATGTCTCATTAAAGTGGTCAAGTGATTGCTGATCCAATAAGGGAGTAGGTGACACAGGTGGCTCAGCGGTTGGCAATTGCACATAGTGGGCAATTGATTCAATTACAGGCTATTGAGGGGACGGTATTGCTAATTACGGTTCCCACGTGTGTTTTCGATAGGAGAACTTTGTTCTTTGATCTCTGGCACACAGGTCAACGGTAGTTCGCGAGCAGCCTTCCGGCGAAGATATCCCTCATGTCTCTGCTTCGGAGTTTCAGCTCTACAAACGTTGATGTGTGAGAGATCAGGGGTCTTCTTGAGCCGCTCGGCGAGTTCCTTAAATAGAGGCAAACGTACACCAGCTTTCATGCGACATAGAATAGGGCGGGGATTCCCCATACGACCGGAAAGAATCGGGTGAGTAAGGACACAGAGCCAAGACTTTGGTTGTAATATTGAAATCATTGCTCACCCGATCCGTTTCCTCCGCGCTGAGCAGCACAAAGTGAGAGGTAGGTGTGGGGATTTGGGAGCTGTCAGAGTAGATCATTTCGGCGGGGGGATGCGACCGCTCTCTGTCGGGTTAGAGGAGCCGAATCGCATACGCGTGTGAAAAGGTTCACTGACTTGTTAGTTCATCTAGCGAATGTGGCCGTATATTGCATTAAACCAGAGATGATAGCTACAAGTCGTAAATCTCAAAACAGTTTTTATTCATTCAGCGGCACCCTGAAAACGGTGGAGCGTGATATTTCTGAAACGTATGAAGAGTATGACGACATCCACGTTGATCAACGAAACCCATGCAATGACATCAATGTGCTCAGCAAAAGTATTTGATTTTATTTGACTAAGCGCGCAATTGTATAAACAGTTGTGAGAGTTCCGTTCCCAGCGCATCGAGACTACGCAACATTTACGAATTTGCGCATTTCAGTAAAAAGGACGACAAAGAACGTATCCAAGAAGGACACTATCGTTCTGGAAGCCAAGGACGATGAGCCTCTTAGAATGACGCTAAATGTAATATTTTTTCTTTTTTTAAAGCAGAGTTCTCAGCGCCAACACACACGTACGTGCTTACGCGCATACGCACATCAACACTCATACTTTAGCCCTGACTCTGACTTACAATTGAAAGTAACTATGCCTGCATATACAGCTCGAGGAAGGGGAGACGTTCCGTGTACGATTCTTCAATGTTGAGCGAGATGAATCTAAGTGCCAGGACCTCGACACGGTGGCCATTTTTTTGAAGGATGACATGCTCGTGAATCAAAAGGCGTACATTAGGTTTGTTACCAGCGCTTCTATGAAAAAGTAATAGTAAAAATAACTAGGGGGGGGGGGAGGGGGGCGTCGTGTCCTACTCAGTTCTCATCTTTAACCCATATCAACCGGGTTAGAATACCGTCCAGTACCACAATCTTTCAGATATGCCACGTCGTTACTAAAGTAATGCACTCCTCTCATCTGGTTTTACTTGTTTTATGTGTTTTTCTATTCACAACCTATTCTTACAGAACGCTCACGTATGAAGCACTGACTAAGAGGAAGAAGACATGGGCTGGCACGGGGAAACTGACTATTGCGATTCCAAACGGATGCTTCCGCGTTGAAGTTGTTTCTGTGTTTTGTGAGTAATCCCCTCTAGTACTTTATCTGCCATACGAGTGAGTGTGTGTATATGGATATACATATGTTTGTGAATGCATGAGTGTGTGTATGTGTGCGTGTGTGTATGTGTGTATGTGTGTCTCTTGTGTTTGGTTGCCTTATTTCAATGGTTCCTCCAATTTCTTCAGCGATTCAAAGGGCGAAGTATTTGCGCAACATCCGCGCATGTGTAATTGTGATGGCTCTCACGATTATCTGGTCTGGCACTGCTATCCTCTTGTACTACAAGTTCTCTCTGGCTGGAAGAGCATACCGTCGCCTCAGACACCTGTATAAACGGGCCAAAGGACACGGTAAGCATCTAGTTTCTCAAGAACGTAACCTTATTGTTTGAGGGGTTTGCCGCTCAAACAGACTTTCTTTTCGGCAAGTTCGCTGCTACCAAATCACAACAAGGCCATTCTGTTGCGTAATGTCAAGTGACCCAAATATTAACGCCGCTCTGCGAGCTAAATTCTGCGAGCTACGTACGGAAGTGACAAATCGTTGTCAATTCCTTGTTACAAAAGACTAGACTCCTCTTCGCAAAAGATCTGAACTCCGCGCAGGTTCCGTGCCTGAAATACACGGTCTGAACTGCTTTGTTTTTTTGGTTGTAGTCAATGATGTAGTAGTTATCATGTAGTAGTTATCAGTGTTAATAAATTTTCTTCCACTACCACAGATCACTTCGTGCGCCACTACCTCGAATGGAAGGAAAATGTGGAAGAAATCATCGCCGCTTGGGAAAAGATCCCCGATGACCATTGAGATAATTAGCTAGTTGACTATTTGAGTAACTTTGTTTAACTAGATAATTGAGTAATTGAGTAACCATTGGTTAACTATCTAACTGAGTAACTGAGTAACCATTGAGTAACTAGCTAATACACTTTTTTCGTTCTACGTAACATTTTGCTTGATAAATAAAGGAGTCTCTCGTATGTGTACTAATGTGTATGTGGTTGCTGCATTACTGTGTTGAAACCAGCTCAATATATCCTTGGTAAGCTTGGTTCGACTGAAAGGCAATTTTATTCACTACAGTACGGAGCTGACACTGGAATGTGAAAACAACATTGAAGCTTATCTTAAGAGAAATGTTTCAGAAAACACATCAATCCCAAGAAAGGAAAAAACATATAGTAGAAATCTGAATTTTCCCACAGAAATTCACCCTCAAAGTACAAACTTTGATGTAATTAGAGCAAATTGTTTATGTTCTAATCGCGAAGGAGCGTATGCCGATAAACCCATTTGGCAACCAACGAAAGCTAATATAGAAATGGAAAACAAAACAGAGTCATATAAAAAACTACATCTTTAGGTTTCTGCCCAACATTAATACCGTGGAACTGACAAAGAACTATGATAATATGGACAATATCTTGTTAGTACATGAAAAGTACTAATTTTTAGTTCTAAATGTGCTAAAAGTACTAAATGTACTAAGAATATTTAATGTACCCTGGTCCTAGATCGAAGACGTGGAGCAATTTGTCATCTGGAACTCGTCGCCTGTGCTCAGGACCTCTGCGGAACATGTCATAAGCAAACCTTGTATTTTCCCTTGAATAAAGGTGCCCGCTCTTGAAGCGTAAAAGAATTTTAATGTAAAAGCAGCTATTAATGGTCGTACCCCGAAAGTGTAGTAAACTCAACCCGGTATCTGTCATACCAATTACCAATTATAAGTTTCCCTTACCAAGGTCGTATACCTACAGACTCTGTGCTCTACAAACACAATGAATACATTTTTCTCCGCGGTTAGCGGCTGACATAAAAGCCAGCGGTAATATAGGATTTGTGATTGAAATCCAGTCCGCCAGTTTTACCGTACAGTTTTACCGCGAAATACCGGTCGGAATTGAAGCACATCGGCTACGCATCATTCGTATGCAGCGTATTAAAGGGAATATGTAGGCACTCAAAATGAGCAAAACAACTGCGAAACTAGAGTTTCCACACCAGACATGAATTTAAGTAGGCGACTGAATATGTAAATTCGAATATTCTCATTTGCATGCAAATATGTCGCTGTTGCATGCTATATTGCTATATGCCGATGTATGCACACATATGCAAAAATTTTTTGCTCCATCAGCACTGCCGTGTAAGCCAGGGGGTCAAGCAACACGTTTACTATGGAAAAGATGAACTTTGAAAATCATTTTCTTTTAAATGTTAAACTTTTAACAATTTTCGTTGTTGTTTCCTTAATGAGGAACACACATTCTATTAATACAACTTAACTTCAAAAAGGGCATACATATTCCCTTTAAAATGGACATGAATTAGTGTCGACTTGTCGACCAACTTCACATCGCATGTTTCGGCTACCAAGAGCTTTGCTAGGTGTACGGATTTGCGTTGCAGCTCTGTAACTCACCCCAACTTATCCTGTATCAAACCACCGCGCACCCAATCGGGCTCGCGTTGCGGACGTGATTTTTCGCCGTATGTAGAAACGCACAATTACAGTGCCCACTTATTGTTAGAGTTTATAGGCAGTAATCTATGTGAAACGTATCATCTTTATTTAATACCAGTCGGCTACCGCCGCCTGAGGCGTCTTTCCAATATTCGCTGATGGTCGCTATGTTTCACTGGGCTATATCTAGAAGTAAAAGCAACTATTTCTCGCAAGAATAGTTTTCTGGGGATAGAACTTAGTTTAGGTTCGCCCATTTTAGGACGTTGACTATATTCCTCGTAAATTGCCTGTAAATCGTGTGACTAATATAGCGGCCAAAAAATTTCCAAAACCGAAAAGCAGCGGAATAAGCGCGTGGCTGATACGCCGCAATGTTTCGCTGGGATATATAAGTTAGAAGCAAACATTTACATAAAGGAAATGGTTTTCATCTTTGTTATTTTTCCTTTTGAAACCTACACCGATATCAAACACGGGGATAGATCTTAGTTTCTGTTGACTGTATTCCTCCTAAATTGTCTGCAACTTGTTCTACTCTAGGACCGAAAAAATTGCCGAAGCCTACTAAAGGCAGCTTAATATCGCGTGGCTGATACGCCGCAATGTTTCGCTGGGCTATATAAGTTAGGAAGAAACATTTGTCTGCAAAAAGACTCCAGTCTCTGATTTTTCCTTTTTAAACCCATACCAATATTAAACACGGGTTAGAACTTAGTTTCTGTTGACTATATTACTCATAAATTGTCTGCAACTTGCTGGACTCTATAATATCGAAAAATTCCAAATCCTAAAAGCAGCTTAATATCGCGTGGCTGATACGCTGCAATATTTCGCTGGGCTATATAAGTGAGGAAGAAACATGTCTATATAAAGAGTCTCCAGTCTCTCATTTTCCTTTTGAAACCTACACCAATATCAAACACGGGGGTAGAACTTAGTTTCTGTTGACTATATTTCTCCTAAATTGTCTGCAACTTGCTGGACTCTATAAGTCTATAACCTAAAAAAAATTTGCCAAAGCCTAAAAGAAGCGGAATAAGTGACCGCTATTTTACTTTTTGAAACCTATACGAATGTTAAACATAGGATCGAACATAGTTTTAGTGTGCCCTTTATATAACTGGTGAACGTATTCCTCCTAAACTGTCTGCAAATCGTTAGACTCTATAAAGCAGAAAAAATCCCAAATCCTAAAAAAATTGTCACAGATCTTTTCCTTAACTGTATTAAACTAAAGAATGTCGTCGAACGTTACAGGTGATACCGTGTATTATCCATACTAAAGCAAAAACTACGCGAAATTAAGAAATTCTGTTGAATGTTCTTTCGTTCGACCGAAACATCGCTCAAGATTGGACGCTCGTTTCATGGGAAATAAGGGAAATGTGCAGAGAATTACTCAATGCTTTGTTGCAAAATATGTCGACTAAATCTTTGTAAAATGAGTAAATGAAAAATTAGACTACGAAGGTACGAAGTGATTACAAAAAAGTATTTCATAAAAAGTTGTCAAGGATTGTGATTTGGAAGTTCTTTGAGTTGTGAGTGTTCTTTGTTTCCTAAAATGAGCTGCGCGCCACCGCGCCCGAACGATACACCACACATTTTCCACATATGCAGCCTTTTTTGGACGTTTGTGAGAGGGGCGCTCGGGAAGTGAGATGGCTCAGTGCACGGGAACGTGAACTACTGAACCAATCCTACAACCTGAGCGTAACGCACATCATCCAAACGTACACTCAAACAAACGCACAAACAAACAAACAAAGCTCCCAACTTTATATAATAAGATAACAGTGAAATTTGCATACAAAAATATCCTAAACAATCAGGGCTTGATGAGCAATCGAAACAGTCCTGCAAGTTATCAGCCAGAATACAGCGGCTCTTCAGAGGTTTGTTATATGTTGCGATCAGCTTTCGTTGTGGTTAAAAGACAAAGAAATAGATATTACCGGGATATCAACTGCATCTGTAGAAACGGTGCACCGGGGTCCATTTCAGGCCTTTCGTGCTGGCATTTAACATCCCAATTGCCAAATTACTCGCGATTTGGGGCTTCACCTTTCATACCACCTGTTTCGTACAGTTTTTGAACGCAGCTAGGAGACAGCTCCCCATAACGTTATGTTTTGGCGTTCCTGAGGAATTCTTAACATACCCAATGTCTTTGTTTCAGATGATGTCCGTACTGTGGGGACTAATCTACGGAGTTGTCGTGCTCAACTATGTGTCCGCAATTGATTTTCGTAAGTTGCATTCATCAACTGGAAAATATATTTGGCAATTGAATATCTAATGTGCAACATTAAATTAAAGAAGGGCTGCGGTTTACTTCAAGACGGTTCTTCGAGTTTGCAACCTTGGCAACTAGGATTTGCTGTTTTAAAGGGAATATGTAGGCCCTTTTTGAAGTTAAGCTGTATTAATAGAATGCGTGTTACCCATTAAGGAAACAATAACAAAAGTTGTCTACAATTACCCACTTAAAAGAAAATCAATTACAAAGCTCGCCCTTTCCATAGTAAACGCTAATTCGGACTATTCGGAACCCTTGCATAAATTTGGGTCCGATTGAATAAATTTCAGTTTAAATCGGCAAATAGCAAGATTCAAGATGCAGCGCATTCCAATTTCGTATTTACATATTCAGTCGCCTATTTAAATTAACGTCTGGTATGGAAACGCTAGTTTCGCTTTTTTTTGCTCATTTTGAGTGCCTACATATTCGCTTTAAATCATAAAGATAGTTCAGAGGCCGTAGTCCCCAACCCACAGGGAGCCCTGTTCTTTTGCTCTCGCACTCTCTCTGCAGTCTTTAGCTCTCTGTGTAGGCCAGTGAGGGTTACCGGCGTGTTGGTGATACGGCCTCAGGAATTACTTCCAATATTTTCCATAGGTTTATTTCGACATGATTCCCAGAGAATTCATAATTTGCGCCGCGAAACCGCCCTGTGACCGCAGAGCAACATTTTTGCGCCATAGGCGCGCTGCGCAGCCGCGGAGTTGTCCCAGTGCAGGCCAGAAAACGAAAACCAGTTGAGGGGGCAAACCAAAACATCCACTCCTAGTTGCGGTTTAAGGTTCCCGTCTATATTGCATTCGAATAGCGAAAAATCACGCGTTTGTTGTATATCACCTAATCGGGAAAAAATATGTGAACTAAGAAATACACCTTAATCAAGTTATTAAGGTGGTTATCAACTTTACGATCCATCAACTATCCCAGACAAACATCTCGATTTAACTGGCCTCGATGCAGTATACTTGAAAAAACCAAATGAGACCCGGATCACCCTCCCGCCTGACTCAGGAAAACCCGAAGCATTTAAAATCGCTAAGCTGTACAGGTAAGTTAGTGTGTTTACTTTCTCTATGGGGGGGGTTTTTACTTTTCGGCCTTTGTTTACGATGCGATACATATCAATAAATAAAGACAACTTTTGCGCTACAGCATCCTGTCCCTTTCAAGGGTGGCTCACGGTTTTAAATCTTTATGTCTCGCAGAGGTCCTTGTCGAGCAATAGGCATCGAGATTCAGACGACAAATTATCCGACGTCTTCGGGATTGGGCAGCTTGGCAGATGTATCGGGTAAACTTCGGTTTTTACTTGTCACCTAGATTTTCGCTACTGTTGAGCTTATGCAAATTAGAATTTGACTCTAATTCGGCTAATTTTCCCCGCGAACTTTGTAAAAAATGCAATCTTCAAATCCTCCTAACTTTTTTTATATTTGTTTCCGACATTTTGTTTTGTTTTAACTCGGCACAGAATCGAATTCTGATTCGAATGATGCCTTTAAATCAAAAATCAGCCCGACAAGTAAAAACCGAAATTATTCCACTGATCACTCACCTATACGTCCTTTAAAAATGCAGACCATCAACAGTCCGCATCGTCGGAAACCACACGAAGGGAACTGCTCATGGAGTGCACCTGGTCTATGCCAAAGGCAGAGAGGAAATAGTATATGTTGAAAACGAAGGACAATCACAGTAGGTTTTCAAGTCTGTTCCGTACTCTATCTGTATTCTTGCTTCGTTCTGTATCCAAAGGAAGACGAGGAAAAGCACTAATAGCCGCATGCCGAAAAGGTGCTTTAATTTTGCTATTGCTTCTTAATATTTGATGCTAAAGTATGTCTAACCAGACGGCTATCGCCGCCTGAGACGGCATTTAAGTTTAAAGCATGTTACTTAAGCGATACTTCGAAGTGCGCATATTTATATAAAACGTATGAAGCGTATATTCCAACGTTTGTGTTAAGAGATCCTATTGCGCTATTTTGTGGAACAGATGCCTACTTATAAAAAATGCCTGAAAAACGTAGAAAACCTTCGTTGTGGTCGTAATCACAAATAAATTCACCCGGCCACAAACTCTTCTCCTTTATATTATAAGATATGTTTACTCAGGAGTAGACCTGCCAAGTGCGACGAGAGTGATGTGAACGAAGGAAAAGACCTGATTACTTGTGTCTCAATTACATCCGGCTGGATGAGCAAAAGCCCGCCAAAGGAGTTGTATGTATTCCAACACGGTTAGTTACTTAAAGCGAAATATCGGCCGGTTTTTGAAATGCATCTCAAGTACTTGCATTCCTACGTATTTATGGAAAGTGGGGTGCAAAGTGGGGCCTAGTTTTTATTATAATTCTTGCTCATTTGCATATGCTGCATAAGAAAGCAGATGTGCGCAATGCGTTTCAAAAACCGGCCGGTATTTCGCTTTAGTGGCGTTTTTTTTGTAGCCTTACTACAGACGTAGACGAAGGATTATATTCAGTGGGGGCTGTAAATCTTATGTAGCTAGTCTCGTTTGCTATGCTATAGATGCTGATTGAGGTATATTATAATAATCCCCCTTAACACAAATTATAAAATCATGCTAAATATATGTTTACTTTGATGGGCCCGTCCTTTTAAATTATATTTTTTTCAGTTGTACACTCTCGGTTGAACGCCTTCGTGATCGACTTTGACACCTATGTATTCTATATGTTGCGTAAGGATGCTACAACTGCCCTACAAACGGATGTGTTTGATAAGGACGCGAACATAAAAGTTTGGTATAAGGAGAATGTTGAGGTAATATTTCAGTTCTTTGTTGTTCATTTTGCATTTATTAGTTGGAAACGGGAGAAAAGGGGCCTCTTGTAAAAAGGCAGAAGTTCGAATTTAGTTCGAGAATGAAAACTCGGTTACGTTGAGCTCATTATCAACAAATGCGACTACATATGAGAAGAACTTCATAATTATAGGATCAATGACAAGTGGGATTTTTTATCGATTATCGTTTCTTCAAATTGTTTTTTTTTATGCATTCGATGGGTAATAGAATACATCACAAACACTACCCAGAATAGTTTAATTGTTACAGTAGATCAAAACAAAAACCTGAAAGACGAACGTGGTGGGAAGGCCTCCTCCCTCCGATTTTACGATGGATTTTTCCTTGTGAAAAGGTGGGCGTGTGCAACTCTGAAAAGTTGATAATTTGTTCATGCAAGCAATACATATGAAGCATATTATCAGTCCAACAACTTGTTTACCTTTTTCTTTTTTCTCCGTTCCTCACTCACTTTTCTGGAAAATATTTTCTTAATGTACATTTTTAAGATATGAATCCACTTATTGCAGGCGGAAAAATGCAGATGGATCAAAATGCAGTACTGATTACTTGAGTCTCGGCCCTACGAGGTATGAATATTTGTCTCGAAACAGGAATGCAAGTAAAACCACCATGGGAGTTTAAAACTGTTAGGTATCAGTATAATAACTAGGAGTTTTTACTTGTCTATAATTCGGTTTCGCTAACATGTGTTAATCACCATGTGTGCTCATTGATCTTTGGTCGCTAAAGGATCAATGTTTCGTTCACTAAGTACATAATTGCCTGAGGCAATTGCAATTATAAGTCAATAGTGTTACTTGCTAATGTATGTTCTAGATAGCACGTAGCCATGAGTATATAAAGGGCTACTGCTATGCATTATGTGATTCTTATTACGTTGTCATTAAAGGGTCAGGCCCACCGTTTTGAACCCATATTTATTATTTGTTCATAATTTTTGTAAAGGTGTTTATTATAAAATATACACACTGAGTTTGAGCTGGCTTTACCATCACGAAGCTTTTCACGTTCACTTTCCTTACAGAGTATACAGTATGGGAAAGCAATTGCACCCTTATTTCCTTGTTGTGCGTGTCCCGAGGGTAGCCGGCTGTATAGCCAGGCTCATAGGGACAGAAAAAAGAGCGATTTGCCCCCGGGACACGCACAATAAGGAAATAAGGGTGCAATTGCTTTTCCATACTGTATACTCTGTAAGGAAAACTTACGTGAAAAGCTTTGCAATGGTGAAACCAGTTCAAACACAGTGTGTATATTTTATAACAAACACCCTTTACAAAAATTATGAACAAATAATAAATATAGGTTTATATCGGTGGGCCTGACCCTTTAATGCCCCCACCCACCTGTGTATAATAAGCACTATATCTACAAGATATACCATTCCTCTCTTGTCTGCTCTGTCTGTTAGTATACAGAAGTAATTTATGCATATAAAAATTAAACCATCGAGCCTTATCTCACTGATCGCGTTAAAGCGAAATACCGGCCGGTTTTTGAAACGCATCTCAAGTACTTGTATTCCTATGCAGTCATGCAAAGTGCGGTCTAATTGGGGCCTAGTTTTTCTAATTTTTGCTTTTTTGCATATGATGCATAAGAAAGCAGATGTACGCAATGCGTTTCAAAACCCGGCCGATATTTCGCGTTAGTGTATGTCGTTTTATACGTTGGTGGCAGAAAGCACTCGCGCGGTCCTGATTGCGTTGCGGTCCCGAAATAATACGCAACGCACAATACCCTACATTTCCAAGGAGTTGAACCCGCGGTTCTCCTCACTCGCTCAACAGTTCTGGCAAATGAACTGCTGTAGTTATTTCTCCGATTCTGCTTTCGGTTGTTCCTGGAACATGTTTTGTTATGTTTTGTTATGTTTGTTTGGAACAGGAAAAATGTTTTAGAATAACATTCCGTGAACTGACCGAGACAATAATTTTTGTAAGGAACATGGACGAAATATGGCAGAGATATAACTTTGAATGTTTCGACGTCGCCTCACACCTCCGTAAGATCATTAAACAAGTTTGCTTACAAATAGAGCACTTGTCGGATAGGTTCGGATAGATTAGTAGCACTGACCTATATTCTGTCATTTGAACGACATACATTAACGCAATTCAAGCGGCATCCTACTTCTGTACAGTTTTCTACATCAATAATCCACATTAAAGAAAAGTAATGTGTTCCTAGAACTTTCAATATTTACCTTCAGCTTCTGAAATAGTAGCACTGACTGCGACTTTGGAAACACCTGACCTTCCGGACGAAAACGAAAAGATTGTCATTTATGAAGCTAGAGTAAGGGACAAAATGCTTCATCTTTTACACAAATAAGAATTATTTCTCGGCGCTGAGTGTACTGATAAAGTGGATATACGTCTCAAACAGTTGACAAATAACGTGTTTTTTGAAGAACAAGTAACAAGGTACAACTGAAACCGAATATGCGGGGACGTGTCCGTGTCACAGTCTACGTCACATGTTGACCTGTGTCACAGTCACGTGTCACATCAACAGTGTCACGGTCTAAAACCGAACAAGGGATACGTGTCACAAACTGTCAGATTAATACAGGCCTCACCGTTTGAACCATTCTACGCCGTATCACTCTCTTACAAACCAGAATTGGATGACACGAAGCACGGGCATCATGTTGCAATGGTTAATAATGTGTAAGTAATGTGAAAATATTAGCGTAGATGTATATCCATGAGCTAATATTAAAATTAATCTTCTTACTTTTCTTCTTATTCTAATAATAAAAAATTAAATTATTTTTGACTATTATTTTTTTAATACCTTATTAATTTAAGGGGCTATAAATATATTACCTAAAGACTGATCAAATTAAAATGACTAAAACTGTAATGAAAGCGACAATTAATAAAAAGAAGAATGAGGCACGGATAAAAAACCATTAGAACGTTTTAGGCTCAAGGCAAGCAATCAAATTTAGGCATCAGTAGAGCGCAAAAACATCAATCATCAACGAAAGATTGTACTATTAAATATAAGAAAAGTAAAATAACACACCATTATGAGCCATCTATTCGATTCTTACGTACCAATACTAACTATATCATTCACAATTACATCACTTAACTTCGAAATTACAATTACCCCAATCTCTGTATTTAGGATCATTCATCTGAATGATTTGAGATACGCAGGCGAAATGTTGTATCCATTGGATGAGTATACAGTAAGTGCTCTAATCTCATTATATAAATGAACTAATTCGTTTCTTTGGTTGTGCCGTGCACATTGCACATTTCGAACGAAAAGCGTCTTCAACGTATGCGTTTTCGCGCATTATAACAACTTGGAACTTGGATGATACGTTTCTTTATTTTAAAGGCTCAGGCACACGTAAAAAAAAGTTTCCCCCATATTTACTGCGATAAGTCTTAATTCGATACTGGAAAGCCGCGAATACGGGATACGAATATGGGATACGAATGAGGGATGCGAAAACTTTTACATACAGTTTCTCTTCTTTTTCATCATTAACTCATTCCAGAATGTCGTGCGCTTGTTCCGCAGCACACCGGCCATAAAAATAAAAATTCTCCCATTCGAATGTAAGTATTAACAAAAACTCGTTGATTTTGTTTTAATATGGTGAAGAGTACCTTTTATGAATTAAAATATATATTAACTATCCAATGGACAACGAGCATAGCGTAACGTTGCATTAATGCCTATCTTTCGAGATGCTTTCAAAGCACTGCCCTATTGGATGGACCAATGTATGCCACATATGAAGAACGAGCCGCTACACAACTACTACAAGGCCGTCTGGCATAGTGGACCAAAATTCGAGCCTGACAATATTTGGGTTAGTTTGGTATAAACATGGATTCCTTCTAATACTACGTAATTTTCCTCTAGCCAATTCTAATTCTAATATGCCTATATATGCATTTTTCAGCGCGCAGAGAAAATTGTTAACACACATTATTTTCAGGCGGACATAAGCTTAACTAAGACCCAATGTGTCAATACGAGCCTGCTAAACGTTAGCCTTGCTAGCTTTGCTGAGCTGGTAGGACACCATACGGAACGTGTTTTAATTAAGTGAGTGTTATTAAGCAACGCGCTTTTTATGCGTGTATAAAGTTTCATAAATTTGTTAGCTCATCTAGCAGATCTGGCCTCAAAAGTACCTTGCTTTAAAGCAGAGATTACAGCTACAAGCTTTAAGTTGTAAATTTCAAATCTTTCAAATTTGTAATCATTCAGCAACACCCATGAAACTGTGGACCGTGATATGTCTCAGACATATGAAGAATACGAAGACTTCCACGTTGATCAACGAAACCCATGCAATGACGTCAATGTGCTAAGCAAAAGTATGATTTTAGCCATTTTTAAAAATTGTCTGTGTTCGCGGCCAACACAAACGTTACCAACGTGAGGAAACAATCCAGCCCTACCATATCCCGTCCAGGGGCATCCACTAAAAGAAGACCGACGAAATCTGGCAGTCACCCAGAAGGTTATAGAACGCGCCATGGTGGGTACAAACCTTAGGCAGCAGCGAGCAAATGGAGTCAGAAGACAGAACCCTCGAGCACAATCCGGTATTGAAGACGCCGGAGAAATTCTGTACAAGGCGAAACAGCGCTTTGTTGGCCACATCTGTCGTCAGTCTGATAATAGATGGACGAAGAAGTTGACTTTCCGGAAACCCTGGGGACATAAAAGACCTACTGGACGTCCGAAAACCAGATTCTGCGAACCGTTCAACCAATAATTTAACGCTGCAGTGAAACCGTCGTGCCCGCACAACGTACCGACACTGGAGCCAAATCGCTCAAGCAACATCCTCTATGGCCACCAACCACCAAACCAAGCTGACTTCCCGAAGGTCTTCTCCACTCTTGATCACATCCAAGTCGACGACCAAGTCTTCGAGCAAGCACGCGAATTCCAGATCCCTCTGGTAGCAGTGTTCGTCGACTTCCGGAAAGCGTTTGACACAGTCGAAAGCTGGGCTATTCTCAAAGCCCTCCAGTCGCAAGATGTAGAGCCACACTACGTCCACGTCCTTGAGCTGTCCTCTGGGCTCGCAACCGATATCAATCTACACGACAAGGACATAGAGATTCCGATCGGCAGAGGCATTCTACAAGAGGACATCACCTCCCCAATCTTTGCCCTTTGAAATGGCAAAAATCTGGCATATGCATCAACGGCACATACCTCTCCCACCTCAGCTATTCGAACGACATCGTCATATTCGCTCCTGACACCTCCACCGCCTCAAGAATGCTCAAGAGCCTCAGAGATGCGTGTGCAACGATCGGGCTCGATATCAACGCGAAGAAGACTAAGAACAAGTGGCCAATTTACCAATCCGTCATTCTGGATGGTCACCCTATCGATGAAGTGGAATCGTTCGTCACCCGTTCGTCACCCCGTATTTCAACAAGCGGCGACCTATCAGAAGAAATGAGTATAAGACGACGAGCGGGGTGGGCGTCCTACGGAAATATCCGAGACGTCACAGACCTGAATATTCGAAGGAAACCCGCGCAAAGATCTTCAACACCCACGTCAACCCAATCCAGCCCTAACATATGCCGACGAGACATGGGCAACCACTAAAGAAGACCGAAGAAAGCTGGCAGTCACATAGAAGGCTATAGGTGTAGAACGCGCCATGTTGGGCACAAAATTATGGGCAGCAGCGGGCAAATGGAGTATAAGTCACAACAATCCGGTATTGAAGTCGCTGGAGAAATTCTCTACAAGGCCGGCCGGCCACATCTGTCGTCAGTCTGATGATAGATGGACGAAGAAGTTGACTTCCTGGAAACCCTGGGGCCGTAAACGAACTCCTGGACGTCCGAAAACGAGCTTCTGTGATTCGTTCAACCAAGATTTTACCGCTGCAGTGAAGGCAAATCGTCGTGCCCTCACAACGTACCGACACTGGAGTCGAATCGCTCAAGATAGGAGAAAATGGAAGGCAGGGATCCACACAACTTGCTCAAGCTGCTGAAGATTGGTCTCTAACGTAAGGTAAGGTAACAAGGGCTCACGCAACCTTTCTCGAGCTTTAAAAAATTGGCCGATGTACGAAGGTGTCAAGAATAGAGAATCCTGTATTTCTTTTCCTAGCTGCCTTGGTCACCACAGAAAGGAGATTTTAAGTGCGCAATTATAAACAGTTAAGTTACGCAAACCAAATTTACGCAATTTACAAATTTACGCATTTCAGTAAAGCGTAAGACAAAGAGTCTATCCAAGAAGGACACTGTAATTCTGGAAGCAAAGGACGATGTGCCTCTCAAAATAACACTAAATGCAAGTGATTTTTTTCGAGAAGAGTTCATCAGCACCAACACACACACAGACACACCCCCACATCAGCACAGTTCATCCGTTAGCTGTGCCTCTGTCTTACAATTGAAAGTAATCATGTCTGCATATTCAGCTCGAGGAAGGGGAGACGTTCCGTGTACGTTTCTTCAAAGTTGAGCGAGATGAATCTAAGTGCCAGGACCTCGACACGGTGGCCATATTTTTGAAGGATGACATGCTCGTGAATCAAAAGGCGTACATCAGGTTTGTTACCTGAGCTTCAGCGCTTCTATGTATAAGTAATACGTAAATCAGGTTGGTTACCTGCGCTTCAATTTATAAGTAAAATAAAAAAAACTGGGGCGTGGTGCCCACTCAGTTCTCCTCTTTAACATGACCACCCGGGTTCGCATCACCAGAGTTGCAATCTTTCAGACGTGCCGCTCCATCGGGAATAAAGCCAAGGCAATTGACTCATCTGCTTCTGCTTGTTCGCTTTGTGTTTTGTCTATACCGCATTTTCTTGCAGAACTCTCACGTATGAAGCACTGACTAAGAGGAAAAAGACATGGACTGGAATGGGGAAACTGACCATTGCGATACCAAACGGATGCTTCCGCGTTGAAGTTGTCTCTGTGTTTTGTGAGTTTTCCCCGTGTGTGTGTTCGTGTGTTGTGTGTAAGTATGTGTTGTATTGTGTCGTATGTGCATGTGTGTATGTGTGTGTGTGTATATGGTTGTGTGGGGGTCAGGTGCGTGTAGATGGATGTTTGTGAATGTGTGAGTGTGTGTGTATATGTGTGCGTGTGTGTATGTGAGTATGTGTGTCTCTTGTGTTTGGTTGCCTTATTTCAATGGTTCCTCCAATTTCTTCAGCGATTCAAAGGGCGAAGTATTTGCGCAACATCCGCGCATGTGTAATTGTGATGGCTCTCACGATTATCTGGTCTGGCACTGCTATCCTCTTGTACTACAAGTTCTCTCTGGCTGGAAGAGCATACCGTCGCCTCAGACACCTGTATGAACGGGCCAAAAGACACGGTACGCATCTAGTTCTCATGAACGTAACCTTATTATTGGAGGGTCTTGTCGCTCAAACAGACTTTCTTTTCGGCAAGGTATGCGACCGATTAATTAGTGGAATAAAGTTCGTCGAGTCATTATCAGCATGGACATATAATAGACAATTACTAGGGTTTTTTTTTAATAGATTTGCAAAGTGCCGTAAATGTTGTTTATGAATGGTCTGAGAAATTTCAATTACCTTTGGCCCCTCATAAGTGTCAATCATTGTACTTAGGCACACGTAATCCCAAGGTGGATTACATTTGCAATGGTTCTACAATATCGAAGGTAACTGAAATTAAAGATCTCGGTTTCATTATAACTGATAATCTAAGTTTTACTAAGCATGTTTCGTTTGTTTGTAATCAGGCGAGGAAGAGAATGTTTGCACTATTTCGAACTCTCAAAACCCATAAGAACCAGAATTCTCGTCCTTGCCTACACTTTGTATGTACGTTCAATTCTCGAATCTGGTTCTGTAGTCTTCAACCCTTATAAGAAAAAGGATAAGCTGGCTCTCGAAAGAGTCCAGCATATGTTTACTAAGCGTATTTTTATGAGATCTCACTTGCTTAAGTATAACGAAACTCCCTCTAGTAATGAAAGAAATGTTGCTTTAAACTTGGATTCACTAGTAGATCGAAGAAAGAGTGCTGATGCTAAAATGCTCCGGAAAATATTGGCCGGTAAGTGTGGAATACACTTACAAACAATGTACAAGTTTCGAGTTTCTATCACACGTAGAGGTAGATCAAAGGTCATTATTTCCAGAGTAATTAAAATGGTACGCAGACACTCATTCGTACATCGAACCTCGTTAATGATTGAGAGCAATCCGACAATATTTTCCCATTCGTAGTCTTCAGTTATGATCTCCTGTATATTGTTGTATTTCTTTTTTGTTCGCTTTTTATGTCTTTGTGTATTTTATCGACAAACTGTGCGTGTACATTTTTGTGTGCGTAATAAATATTATTATTATATTATTATATTATAGGGTTACGGTGCGTAGTGGTTCAAGAACACTATTTTTCGTCATCATTTTACTCATTGAGGCCGCATTACTACAAAACCTTTTCCCAACGCTATGATTTATATATTATGCAGATCATAAAAACATACAGTATAAATATGGGACAAAACAGTGACCGCGTCCCTTTAATTAATTTTGTTCCAATACCACAGATCATTTCGTGCGCCACTACCTCGAATGGAAGGAAAATGTGGAAGAAATCATCGCCGCTTGGGAAAAAGTCCCCGACGACCATTGAGATTGTAACTAGCTAATTGAGTAATTGAGTAACCTTTGCTTAACTAGATAATTGAGTAATTGAGTAACCATTGGTTAACTGTCTAATTGACTAACTGAGTAACCATTGAGTAACTAGCTAACCAATTTTTTTCGTTCTACGTAACATTTTGATGACAAATAAACGAACTTCTCGTATGACTATGTGTATGTGGTTGCTGCATTATTCTATTGAAATCTGCTCAATATATCCTTGGTAAGCTTGGTTCGACTGAAAGGCAACCGAAGAATTCAGTACGACTTCGCGGGAGTGCAAGCAAGTCATTATCATAACGGATTAAAGGGATGGGGACACTTCAAATCACCCCTTTGTTTACTTTGATATGCGTGTTCCCCGAATAAAAATCACAATCAGGGCAAGAAGTTTCCAAAATAAGGGTCCCAGAGGTATCACATTAAAATGCTATTTCATGTACCAGGGAATATTTCACTGAAGGAATTGAGTGGTGAATACTGCCCTACACCAGCTTTTGTTTTAGCTCCATTCCTTGTGCCTGTATGGTCATATATTCGTTAATAATTACTTACAACTAGTACCATGTCATATTGTTCTTGGATGAAGATTAGCACAATCACCAGAGGTTTTGATAGGATTATTTTATTATTTTTTATTAGTAATGTTGATTTCATTTAAAGCGAAATACTGCTCGAATTTAGGTCGATTTTTTATCCTAATTTATGGTTATTTGCATAAGCTAAGAATGGTGGTCTACTCGATGTGAACTTATTTGTGGCTAGAGTAACTGTTTCTCGCAGTGTTTGTGGCTGTTCGACACTTATTATTCACACATCAAGTTGTCTTCATAAAATTTATTAGAAAATGCAGAGTTATTAGAAAACAACTGTCTATAGCTGTCCATGTTTGAACGCCAAACAAGTTATTCCACTTTGTTTTATTTCGCAGAAATCTTCACCACTTATGTGGTAAGTAAACGGGTAATCACTGCATATCACATCATAACTGGAATCAAGGAGAATCCGTGCTGTAGCGGCAATGCGAACCTTGCTCTCGACTCGCGACGAGAAGATACTCTGCAAAAAAAAATTAAGTATTTTTAAAGCGGTATAACAACCGAGTTGAAGCGTTTGCTGGATCGCTGCATTCCAACATGACATGTTGTATGGGTAATTAGGCTGAAAATCGTGCTGTATCGCCGTTCTTTGCTTACAGCACATGGGAATACATCGCCCGAATTACGTTTCAGAAAGTTATAACTTATAACCTAGTTGTACGTAATTTAGTGGTAGGTTTGAGAAATTATGAAAATGTGATGTCTACCCGCAATGAGAAAATTCTCTATAATGATCGGTGTTTACTGCATATTGATGTGTCAAAATGTGTAAAAAGGCGTCAAGCAAAATATCACGCCGATCTGTGTGTCAAGAGGAGTCAAGTCAAAATGCGCCAGTACTGATAAGTAACTTACCGTAACAGTATACTAGATGCTTTTGGATTTCAGCGATATCCCACCAACCTTTTGCATGATTTTCTTCAGCTTATTGTTCGCACAATGTGTCTCCAAAATTGTTTCCTTTTTCTGTCTTGAAGGAAGTTTTCCGATCAATCGTCTTTCTCGAAGAAGCCTCCTTGTAGACGTGGTCGTACGTTGACTTTCTGAATGTATGTGTCAGACGGTGTCAACCAGCATATGTGTCATGGAGTGTCGAGGCATTTGTGTCAAGAGGTGTCAAGTTTAAAATTGTCAACCAACCACTTTCAAAAGCAGCCACTGCTGCGTAATCCTCGTCTTTCTCTTTTTCGTCTTGTTGTTGAGGAACGGCGACTGAAAATAAAAACATTTTCTCAAAGAGTAAAATAACTAATCGTTATTTAGCTAGTCCCCGAAGCCTTCTTGTAGATGTAGTTGTATGTTGGCTTATTTCTTTGTTCCGCTAAGGCAGGCACGGTTTCCTCAAATATCACTTTTATATGTATGCATGCTGGGTGGAAGATACCCATCACGTTGAGTCAAATGAATGTTTACAGATAGGGCAACTGACCCAAGATAATGCAGGATTGTACGCTTCATGTGTCTGATCTATTACAGCTCAGATTTGCCATTATACCATTACCTGAACTACCTGTAACAGCCGTATCATCATAGTCCTCCGCTGATTTCTGACTAGGACAAGGTGTTGGCGTCGGACAGACCGGAGGTTCCGGACACTGACAGGTACCCTTGGAAGGCTCCATGGTCGACGACCAAGCATTGATGGCCGCTGAGATCTCAGCAGATTCCAGGTCCTCTTTATCTTTCAAAGACGTGGCGTTCTTCTGGAGAACAACGGTTTGCACATTCATGTAAAGATAAGGGAACAGGATGCTAAAGGCTGCGTGGCGCCTCTTGAAATTGAGTCGGAAAATGTGCGCCACGCGAGATCTACATGTGCCCCACAAGTAAGCAAAGTTTATCGTTTTATTCCAGAATAAAAATCTCACCTCTCTGATCATAGACGAGGCGGCAACTTGATTATACAAGTGCTGTGCCATTGCTGGATCCATCTAAACCATCTATACATATTTCATAGACTATAGAGATTCGGATTCCTTCTGGCTGGATTTTTGGTTATGCGATTTTTTTTAATATTTTTTTTAATAAAGAGTTGCCAAAGAGTTGGGTTCATTCCACCACTATATGTTTATTAATGTTTTCTTTGTAAAGAAGTCATTATTAAAACTGATTAAAATCCAGTACCCTTCAATTGTTGCTGAATATCTTTCATCCATTCATCATATTTATTTATTTATTTATTAAATAACACCGAGGTGCGCATCAAATAATATGATGAAAAGAAAGCAATGTACGTATAGCGAAACAATTTGTACTGTAGTATTTGCACACTTTTATTTATGTGTTAATAAACATTTAATAGTATTTAATATCATTATTACCGATGCCGCATATCCATTAGATTGAAGCATTTGTGGAGGTAAATTGTAGAAACCATGAGGAGCAGAGTATTCCTCACGAGGTATTGGAACATATGTAGAATAGGGATTCTAAAGGTAAAGGTGTACCGTCCCATTTTAATTATTCACTTTATTTTATTTTAGTTCACTTTCGCTACGCGGTGGCGACCAAACTGCGCGCACAATGCACAAGTAAGGCACTAAGAATATAAACTTTGCGCTTCTAAAACTGGTGGCATATAGCTATTACCTAGTCTGCGAGTAGCTAGAGCTAACTTAACTGGCTTACCTTAGCTGGTAGATATGATGGCATAGCATATTCGCCCGCTTTATATGTCATTTCTGGGTAAGCGGTGTATCGCCGACGGCATCCTAGAACATTCTTCTACTTCACTGTCAGCATTACAAAGAAAATTAAAAGTTTATAAAAAGTTTCTGTATGGGGGTTTCCAAGTATGCGGAAAATTTAGTTTTTTTGGAACTACACGAGAATATTTTTTATATTATATATGCAGGTTTCTGCAGAAATATGGCAGTATAGACAGGATCACACCGAATTTTTGGGACACTTGGACTTGAAAAAACCAGTACCTATACATAAATTTGTCGTGAACACTACACTATGAACGGGAAAAGAGAAACGATCTCTAAAATATAAAACAATAAGTTATAAACAATATCATACCAGACATGCAAGCGGACGTAGTGCAAGTCACGCAGGGCGCGCGTCCTCCGCAACCTTAAAATGAATAAACTAGATAGATACTTACAATACTTCATACTTTGTTAGAATAGGTACTTACGAGGGAATGGTAAAGCCTTAAATACTTCGTCTTAAGCTTTTACTTCATTGTATGACGATTGAGACCTTAGCCGCAAGAATATACGATGAAACCCTGAAAGCCTGATGCACCTATGAAAAAAGTCAAGGATTCTTTTCCGTGCTTTCCTGCGAACTGTTTAGTTACTGAAGTGACACAGTGCGCGCGCCCACCGCAACCTTAGAATAAAAACGCTTACAAACCTTATCTAAGGTTAGGTAATTCATTACCATGGATAAGGCTCGTTTTGTAACATAGTAACGTTCTTTAACATAGTAACGTTTTGTTTTGGATAACATAGTAACGTTTTGAGAAAAAACATACAGCTGCTTCCATAAAATGCCGCCATGGAAACATGTAGGAGCAACGTCAGAACGACCATTTTAATCATAAGCCCTAAAAACAGAAGATAAACATTTTGTCGTTACCCGCAGTGGGAATAACAACTAACAGACAAATAGTATTGAAATAGGAAGCGAATAGCATAAAGCAAATATCGTACTAATTGAGATCTGGAGTAACTAGCAGCTACTGGCACCACAATGTCTAGCAACTGACCTGCAAACGAGAATAAACTAAGCTAGCCCGAAGGAAACTATAGCCCTCGAAAAGCACGGTAAAAAGCCCGCAAGTAGCCCGGTAAAAAGCCCATACTTGCACTTTCAACTGCCAAAAGCTTTCCTTTATACAGGCAATTCGTACCAATACACTCTTGAAAAGCACCTCTCGGCCTGGCGGGCACAATTAAAGCCAAGAGAGCCCGGGAGCGCGCGCATAAAAACAATTGCCTAGCCGTAATTACTGTGAACGCGGTTGAAACCGGTATGGTAGGCCGAAGGTTATACTTGCAAAGCTTTGTGGTTTAGGGTTAAGGTTATTAACGTATGAGAGCGACAGGGTAGGGGTTGATATTGCAAATTTAGTTTGTGTTTGATTTTCAAAAGGAATTATGAACAAAATGATCCAAAAGAGTTGTTTTATCTGAAAGTAACTAGACTTTGTTGATAGAGCACCGGAATATGTATTGTGATATGTTCGGCTACTGTTTGTAACGCAAAATTCAGTGTTAGAAAAAATCATTATTGATAACAGGAGTCTTACAGACTTACAGATAAATAAATAAATAAACCTTTTGCGCCACAAATGCGTGATCCTTTATTCAAGGGTAGTTCAATATATTGTTCAAAGCTTATGACTTGATTGCAGAGGTCCTGAGCGTTAGGCGACGAGTTCCAGATGACAAATTGCTCGACGTCTTCGGGCAAGGGTTAGATTGGCTCAAACGGGAGATCACTTGTCCCAGGTAAATGGCGCGGGATCGGGCTCCCTCTATACATATTCAGATTATGACCTAGGAGCCAAGACAAAGTTCGCATCGCGGGGACCAGCCGATAAGGCTAGGTAGTGTCTTCGGATACCTTGTGACTGGCGGCAATTGCGCCAGAACTGCGCCATATCAGTGCCACATGTGCGCCAATTAAATTGTACATTTTTCGGGTACCCCGTGCAGACAGCATGCCGCCGTCTTCCGCAAGAGTTATCAAATCGCTGAATTGAACTGAATATTCGCCGTTTGCGAGACCGCGGCATCGGCGCCTGCGGTATTCGTACGGCGATGCCCTCGCGCTGGTTTCGATAAATTTTTTTAATCAATCAGCATTTCCCGTGTTTAAACCTGAAGGACTCACGCATGTACGTTGGCTCTAACCCCCAATAGTTAATTAGAATATGGAATAGGCAAATCCACTCACGTATGCAAATTTTTGAGATTTACTAATGAATATTCCATACAATGATATTTTTGTGTTTGATTGAATGACAGTTTTTCACTTGCTCACTTTATTATTAGTTTTCAAAAAAAAACTTTCATTTGCATTTGCTATTTACGTTTATTAACTATTCAAATAGTTATGTTACTTCCTGACATTGTTTTATTGTTATTTAATTACATCCCATTTGCTTCTAGCAATTTCACGCCTATAGATAACTTTTATCGGTGTGGGTATTTTTGTGGGTATTTATAAACATCTTAACTGCGTTGCCTGACCGATTAACAGTAGATTAATAGATATACTCGTGACGAAGAATAGTTTCGTAACTATACTTTAGTACACATATATAGTCTTACTCTTAAGCTCCCGCTGTGAATTTGAAAAATTACATTTGGTAAACAAAATAAAACATGTGGGGATTGGTGGCGGAGCTAGAAAGAGAGAGTATTGTTTATTTCAGTTGCACATCTAAGTTAGTTTATTTTTTATTTGTCTGTTTTCACATTTTCTGACTTACACTCGCTTTTACTTAATTATAACTTTGAATTATCTTGTGAGTTTGAATTTAATATATAACGCGTACTGATCTTCAAAATGGGACACTGGCATGCCATTAGCGCGCCATTGGTGTGCGAACAAAAATTCCGCCCTATCAGCACGTTCGCGCGCACCCCTGGCCCATCCTTGGCGGGAGTGCCGAATGTCCAAAAGTTTCACGTTTTATTTACAGAATGTTGCTAATCGCTTGTCTTTCACTAATTTCCTTTGCCCCTACGGACGCCTTGTTTTGCCGCATCTACAACTACAGAAAGGAATTAAAGCAGGTTCGGCAAATTCTAATTTTCGACTCCAAGTTCAGTCTCCCTCCCGGCTTTGTACATAAGAAGGCTATAGCTAACTATTTATCATTTTCATTAGGAGCCCACGTTTTTTTATTTCCTTCCCCCGGATAGAACCGAAATCTGGGCGTGACGATTTGAAATTTGAAGTCAACTGCTTGTCCAAATAATAGTTAAAGTATTTTTTTTTCAGGTTTCCTGTAGCAGTTTCTGCTATCGTGCCCAGTCCAGCCACACGTATATGAGAGATCTTTCGCCAAAATCGCCCGACGGTCTTGTGTACGGTTGTGCGGATTCGAGGTTGCCTATTCACACGTGTGTGGTGAGTATTACTATTCACTAACAATAAGATAGGACTAGGACTATGACGGTGACAATGACTTAGTCTTAGGCTTAGGCTTAGGCTTGAAGAAAACTAATTGTAAGACTTCGTTCTAACAATAAGCAATGTTCAGCGATATCTGATCCTGTGCGAGTCAGCGTACCTTTGCGATCCAGCAATAACACAATCGAACTGCACAACTAGAGTTCAAAGAAAAAGCGCATTTACCTCTTTTTAACCTTAAACTATTTTATTTGGCTGGCTACAAACATAGCCTCATTTCAGAAAGAGGGAAACGTTACTCAATCGGAGCTCATGAAAATTTCCGCATTTTATGCTACAAATATGGACCCCGCGGACTGGATTGAATGCTGTAATTCAAGGGATCTTTGCAATGAGTAAGCTTATGGTTTTTTCTTCAATTTTTTGCAACGCTGAGTTTAGCGCGGCACCGCAACCGCTGCGTAAAAAAAGTGTGCCAAAAAGGAGCGGCGTATCTTCCGCGCTCATCTCTAACACAAGTGGCTAACGCATTCACCTACCGAATCTTGACATATTTTCACTAAAACGAACTTTCAGCCTGACTTCAACCACGACGCCTACAATAACTACAACGACATCCGTTAGCGCTACTCATAACGAAGGTGAAGGATACGGCAATGGTTTGAACAGAGTTATTGAAATCCGTCCTACCGCTATGGCTAGCAGCGGTACCGGTAAAGAAGAACCATCATCTGCCCCACCCACTCTCTCCTATATTGTCATCTTTGCTATTTTTGCATGCTTCTTTGTTTGTATCGTGTGGTAATTAGACTTTAAAGCGGTGTGTCACGTGGTTTGAAATTAAATTCAAATTCATGCGCCCTTCTGAGAATTTCGGACGCTTTACAAACCACTGCTATACTGCTTTGAGAAAATTTTCTACATTCGCAGCCTGTTGACGTTGATCAATTTTTGTATTTTTTTCTGGACATTTTGAGTTTCCTTCCAAACTTATACTAGCCTTTGCCTCTGTATAAAACATAAGCAATACTACCTTACCTCTAGCCACCACCGCTACCTCAACCTCTACTAAATCATCCAATTGTAAAGTAATAAGTGATAACAAGTTTCACACTGTTTATATGTATTTATTTTGAAAAGGAAGCAATTGACACTCTATTGCTGTGGTCATACGATTCGTGATACTAATAGTTAGTTTAGTGATAGTTTTTTTAGTATTAGTACTACCAATAATAATTACCTATTGTTGTTTTTTGCGCCTTTTTTACTAACAATAAACATAAAAGTAATGAGTAATGTTCGGTCATTTCACAATACTCATACTTTGTTGAAGACTACTGTACCGCGAAATGAACTTTTCAGATATAAAACTTTTCCAAAAAAAATCGATTTATAAATATAAACACCGAAAAACTAAAATAGACACAAAGGAGATATTATGTATGGAAAGAAATACTGTTGTATGAGTGTAGAATTAGGAGAAGCACGAATAAAATAAAATAAATCACGATAAATGATACGCGACAACATATGTTTAAAGGGTAACATAAATAGATTAATATTAACGACAATGATAGTAGAGATAGCTAAGAAACCGGTGTTAACGTTTTGGTATCTTCACAGCAACGAATTTAACAACACTTAGAACAACATTGAAAACCGAAAAATTGCCACAATATACACACAACTTTTGGTCATAATTAAGTTTTCATAGTAATTATAATATACTAATGGATTAGAAGAAGGCGCAGGATACTCTAAAATTGATGAAACACGGGTGGTGCGCGGCCAAACCCTGGCGAGGGTCTGGGGGACAGGGCAAGTGTGCGGCAACATGTGGGCGCACACAATTTCTTTCAGCGCACAACATCAGAGTTTTGCGCAGTGTGTACCCACAAAAATCATACAGTAATCAAACATTCATACAATTATAACCAAGCAATTACGCACAATTACGATTACGGTAATAAAAACTCACTAACACCCAGTAAAGTCTAAAGCTCTACTTTCCACCAAGCGAAAGATTTGATAAGAATAAATTCGATGCAACAATATACGACATTTTTACAGGGTATCAAATCATATGATAATTAAAAGTAGATAAATACAGTAATATAAATAGGCGCATCCAAAACTATACTAATGGATTAGAAGAAGTGCGCATAATCTGATATAGATAAAGTGGCAAAATGTAGGAAATTGCTTCCCAACATTACCACAAAAAAAAAAAAAAGAATGAGAGATGATTTAAAAAGTTGCGTAAGAGCTCCACTATCATACAATTAATCACGCACAATTATGCAAAAGGTACATTTTGGACATAAGGAGGCAACGACATAACGGGGTGTCAAATAATTAATTACTTGTTAAAACGATTCTGTGATTCGTTCAGAAAAGTGCAGGGAAATCCAGTTAGATTGTGATCTATTGGTAAAAATGAACACTATCTATCCTCTTGTCCTGGATGGCCAAGTTGATAGTCCGTCCGTCTCAAAACCACTGAACGATGGTGCGATTCCGGGCTCTTCTAGTCACTGACCTGTTGGGCCCTTCTACCTCTACTACACGTATGTGCCTGGGCAGACCGGTGCCGGGAACATAACGATTTTCCGCACCTGAAAGAATACATTTAAAAAGTTAAAGCGGCACAACACGTGGGTTCTGAAGTGTACTAATGCAGAGCTCAAAGCGGTACAACACGTGGTTTGTGAAGTGTACTATTTCCTGTTTCCTGTATGAAAAACCGACACACATTTCTTATATTTATATGAAAACTATGCGCCATTTTCTGCCATTTTCGGCTCAGAATTCAGAATGGAACTATGGAACATAATTTGCATACAAAACCTCGGTACGCAGTGCTTCTTTACGGCTTTTTTACGGTCAGTTTATACCCAGAAACACAGTGCAAGCTGATAACCCAGGGCAAGCTGATAACCCAAAGTGTAGGTCTTCTAGTATCTCAAATGGGACCTATAAACTATACAATATCTACTAACACTTGCGAACGCTTACCGGCAATTGAACGTGCTGGTTAGTTTAAACGCACATACACTGCACCGCAACTGCGCGTTGCTTCTGAAACGGGGAATTCGTCATGAACGGTTGATACCTCAGGATACGGTGGATCGTGGATCACAGAGCGGAAATCCCGCGCGTAAAAGGTTACGTTGATGTTTTGTTTGGCTTATCTAGTACGTGCAGCTACTCGTATGAATATTCCTTGATCTCTTCATTATACGAGAAAAGGCATACCTCAATCCAACATGCCTTCCACCTCGATTCTGCGGCGGTAAACGTCTCACAGGAAGCGGAAGCTGAAAAGGAGTTGTAGTCAAATGTCAACTCATTATATAGATCTTGAAAAGTAAAACTAGGCATTCTAATGTCGCTGAGGCTGAAACTCTACTCTGAAATGACAAAACTCCTCATTCCTTACAAATCTTAATATCTCACCTGCACTCTATGCTCCACTCTCTCATATCCACCCTCGTCTGAACTACTCGCTCCCTCGCGCGCACCCCGGGGTCGACTCTTTGCCCGGTTGCTAGGCAGGGTTGGATGGTGACGCCGGCGTACCTGAAGGGCACACAGACGGTTAACGACCGACGGATATCGGAACACAGTCAAATTCTTCTGATTCGTCAATGGGCCAGCTTACCACGGAACATCGAACCCCAGGTGACGGTGATACCATACCAGAAGTAGACGACCTTAGACAGACAATTGGTGTTGCTTTGAAAACTTGTTATGGCCAGCAGTTAGAGGAACACAATAAAAGGTGAGTGAAAAACAGAGAGTTACAGTACCACTGACCTGAGCCATATTTCTGCATCAACACCCGAAATAAACATCACCGCTTTGCTAGGTTAGAACCCAAACAATGTCATCACAACGCGGATACGGAAAAAAATGAGTCCGCTTTCACCTACCCTCAACTTCCTGAATTCTTGTGACAAATCGCAGATGATAAATCCCGATGAGAGTTCGCTCGGATCTTCGGTCGACTCTTCCAAAGGACCTGAAATAGGTACATCGTAAATTACTACCAGATCTCGGTCTCTTTTTCTAGTCTTTCTCTCTCTCTCTCTCTATCCCTCTCTCTCTCTCCCTCTCTCGCCCACTCTCTCTCTCTAACCTCTAACTATCTCTTGTCTTTTCCACACTTCCTCTCATGCCTCTCTCTCATTCCCCTCCATCTCTCTCTCCCTCTCTTTCTCACTCTCTCTCTCTCCACAATAAACACTCACCTTCCGCTTGCTCCACAATAGTCTCCGGTCCCTCCTCTTCTACCATCTCCGCGTCTCCCAAATCCTCCACTGCCTCGTCAACGTTTGCAGTCTCCTCCTCGCAGAGTTCTCCTGCATCATTTAGAATCCGTGCATCAGTTTCTTCCTCTCCGTCATGCGACGATCCCAGGCCTAAAGTTAACACTTAACATTAAAGCGGTGTGGCACGTGGTTTGCGAAAAGTACGCTGGACGATTGCGCTCTGAGACTAAAACGTGGCCAATGGCAGCAAAATAAGCAAGACCAAAACCGTTCAAGAGCTTTCCTTGAGGATTCCTCTTAAATGGGAAACGGGAAAAGCATAAAAATGAATTGCAAAAGTATTACAAACCTCTTAAATTGGTCGGATTGTTCGTTGACACAGTTCGCAATCTTCTCGGAGGCCGAGTCGAACAACAAATTTCGGTGAGCTACAATAAACAAAAATAATAACATCTGACTACTACACTCTCACTAAAGTCCCCATTCCTTGTGTTGGTGATCGGTGTGTACAAAAGTTCACAAGTAAGACTATCACACACATCCCCATGACTAGGGCGGGAATCGAACCCGTGACCCGTTAGCCTTGACATGGATAGCTAACCACTACACCACCAGGATGGCATCAGAATATCACCTACCCTTTCCAGTCTCCTCAAATTCGCCTCCTCATCATGCTCAGTCTCGCCAGCGCTACTCTCCTTCGCCGAGGTGTCTTCGGCCGCTGAGCATCCCCGCCGAGAACTGCAAATTGATATGGCTTAGGTAAAAAGTGCCAACGGTTTTGGCACTTTTTGCCAAAACCGTTGGCAACCCTCCAAACAAGGAATTATAATTTGTTTGCAAAACAAGACATTTCGGAACAGGAACATATGAGCACTCCTGGAGAGTGGACGATTATTCATGCCGAACTTCCTTTTGGTATTGTTTGCATATGGTGGTGTTATGCAGATGTATCGGTCTGTGGGCAGTAATTTTCCTACGGTGATAAGCAATGCAAGGACCCTGCCCAGAATCCAGTTTTCTTCTGATTATCGTCGTCCACCCTTCAGCAGTGTTCATATGTTCTTGTTAAGAAACATAAAGTTTTGTTTGCAACGTGAATAAAATACAGGGCTACAATTTTACAACACAATGAAAAAACCAGTTGTTTAAAAAAATGTTGCCGCATCTGCGCTTCAACAAAAAAAAAGCATGTCTGCCGCAGTGCCGCATGGACAAAGCGCCAACGCGTTGTTCTTTTTAAACATGAATGCTTACCGTTCCGTTTCGCTGACCGGTGCACTATCAACTCGGAAAACCCCATCGGATTGTGTGTACGATGTCGAAGGACCCGAGCGAGCAACAACAACCTGGAATTGGAATTAAGTAAGAGGGGGGGGGGGGAACTAAACATTAACACACACACATCTCACCTACACACTCACACAACACACAACGCAACACACACACAACCCATGCACACTCTTATATACACACACAACACACGCACAACCCATGCACACTCTTATATACACACACAACACACACACATACACACAACACACACACACACACACACACACACACCACACACAACGCAGACACACCTTTCAAAGATCCAATTAAATTTAAAGTCACTGACCAGTCGCACCGTGGATCCTTCTCGAACGCCCAATTCCGATAGCACTGCCCTTTCATGGCATAATTCACGGTCAGCGAACACCTTGAAAAAGTCTTTATTACTAAACTCACTAATAAAATACCGCAACAATTAAAGTGAAATACCGGCCGGGTTTTGAAACACATCGAGTTGACGAGCATTCTAATGCTGCTTATGCAAATGAACATAAGTTAGAATAAAAAATCTAGCTAAATTCGAGCAAATTAGCATAACTGCGTAGAAATTCAGTTGTCCACGAGTCCACGATGCGTTTCAAAAACCGGCCAGTATTGCGCTTTAAGGAGCATCCATAAATCACAACTTAGATATCATCAGACGAGCTAAATGGGTTTCACGTCACGTTAGCATCGGTGTATGGACAAATACACTCTCCGCGTCCCCGCGGCGACATAATGCGGAAAAAAGGTGCGCGGCAAAAAAATGGCTTTCTTAGAGGCCGCGCAGGTGCGTCACAGATGCCGTGGCACACCTTGATGGCACATTTCGCGAGTACGACCTGCACATCGTACCCACGAAATTTGGTCCGCTGAACGTCCCGCGGCTCATATTCGGTAGAATAGAGTAATCCCTAACCACCGTAATCCCTACAGTAAAACAATCACTGGGACTAGAATAAGTTCCAAGTAAACACTCACGAGTGCCTGTCGTACAGGTTCGATTCCCGTTCGTTTCCACAATTTTCGTTTCAATTCTTCAACCGATTCGAATGGAAACACCTTAAAAAACAAGCATAAACACAAAAACCAAAAGATAATGGGATTTGAATATTGAAACGTGCAAAATCATTTTGCGATTACAACTGTTCTGTGTGGTTCAAGATCTGTACGTATCGTATTTTTCTGTGTAATCCTAGTTTTACATAATGTGATTAACAACACAACATGTTGCTGGGTAAATCAAACAAGTTGATCTCTAACTTAAATCATACCCGTTCAGTCCATCGTTGTCCAAGCACTGACACAACCGTGACATCAAATGACAACTCCATTTGACGTGGACGTGGCATCGCAAAGGTATTGATTATCTCGAAGCTTTACATGGATCCGCCTGAAATAAAGAATGTTTACATACTTTAATCGATAAAAGGTATCAACTATAAACTAGAACAAAACTACAAAACAAATAACTATCCAAAATAAGAATATCTTACATTCTTACATAATAGTGAAGCTAATTGTCATCGTAAGACCCCTTACTGTACACTGAGCAAGATATACCGTAGTCTGGGCTCATAAACCCATTTATTGACAAAACACAAAAGAACACACTGATGTATGTAGTAAATAAACTTTTTATTGTTCAAGTTGTATAACAGGTTTACACAAGACTCGAATCTACGACCAGTTTACACATCAATCACAAACTAGTTAAATCCTATAGCAATAGCACAGAGACAAAACCACAAGGGTTCAATTTCCTAGTAAAAACTCCAATTAAAGCGGTATAACAGCAGGTTATTGCAATGGCTTCGGGTTGACTGTATTCCCATGTATCCTGCGCAAATTAGTATGATTGGAATAAAAAAAAATCGAGCTCACTTATTGTTGGCATAAATACATAGTAATGCAGTTGTCCGTCATAAACATCCAAAACCGGCGGCAACATCGCTTTAATGCTCATAATAAAATACAATCTGAATCATAAACTACATTTGAAAATCACACCAGGCGAAACGAAATAAACATTTTTCCATTTGCAAAAATGATCTACAAAGACAGAATTTAGGCAATTAGGATACTCATAGGCTAATTCAGCTCGTAGCTCGTACTACAGACTACAGCTAACAACGGGGATTCATAATATCACAAGAAGGTCATGTTTACTGTTAAAGAGTTAATCAGTTAAAGTAGATAAACTTATACAAACTAAAGTAATTATAACTAATGCTCATTGCAGTCTATTCAATAACATAAAAAAGTGCATCAAAAAACCATTACACGTAAAAAAAACAGAGCAAATAAGAGGTTGAAAAAGAAGTGAAATAATAATACACGAAAATGTCGGAAATACAAAACAAAGAAACTACCACAAAACAACTAGCAGCGCTGTTTTCCAGGAGATATGGCATGCGATTTGTGAAACCTCTCAATTCTCATGTATTATTAGAAAATTGTGGTCTATCATACAATCATCTGCATATAATATATGGGGATTCAGTAGTCCAAAATCCGTTTCACAAACCATCTGCCATATCACTTTAGCTCCCTACGCCCTAATTTCTACTTCTTTAATTCTTTACCTGGCTAATTACTAAATTCCACTTTGGATCCAGTTCGCTAAACATAGAACAATACAATATTATAGAAAAATTAACAAAACAAAACTCATGGCACAAGAAAGTAAGGTCATTGGCAACTAATACGAAAAGCTGTAGCGGATTAATGTAAATAAAAAAAATAAAATCTCTCTCAAGTACAAATCATAAGATTATGATAAATAGGGAATACGGATACGGATTAAAACACCAAATATCCTCTGCTCTGCAAACTTCAAAAAATCATAAAAACACCGGATATAGGCTCAAGAAAGCAAACCGCTACATGTTAAAAACCTATTCAAAAAGGGCACTATAGCTGCTCATACATAGCAATAATTATCATTGCATTTCAAGTAATACAGAAAACTTAAGTATGAAAATTAAGAATACACATATTTTAATCACCCCAAATAAACACCGGTCCGCCCAATGCAAAAAAAAAAAGAAGATATGAACTAAACTATCCACGACATATCACAATTCAAACTTCTCACAGACAGCTAAAAGAAAAGAAATTTAAAAAAAAAATAGCGAAGTTGAGGAAACCTATATTATATAAAAAATTGAAAGTCTACATTTTCATTGAAGAAATGTGTAGTATATAAGTAAACATCCCGAGAAAGACTACACATAAAGCAACACGCATTAATTACCATAAAAAAATAAAACTGTTAAAAAGTTCAGGCAGGCCAGAATCACAAATTACAAAGAAATACAAACATAAAGAAACGTAGGAAAACATATGACAAATAAAACCTAAAATCAATAATTTGAGCAGGGATTCAATAAGATAGATAATACAACTTACCTCAGGCGTAAAGTTACGCCGAAGGTACCAGGCCACATTTGACTTGACAAAGACATTATTCAAAACGTGTCGTCGAGTGTGGACTGCTGTGATCGCCGTTTCGACAAGGTGCTTGCTAGTGAGGATCCTACAATTTATAAATAATATGCGACATACGAGTTGTAGATAATGCTCAGCTCAGGGCTAACTTGAATCTGTCATTCTTTTTATACGTTCGAAAAATAGACACATTATCTGCCGCCCATTCAATACCATTTTTTCACCCATTTTTTCACGCACATGAAAATTGAAAATACACACGAAAATACAGTACTAACCTAACTTTTGACTGTTAAATTCAACTTATAACATTTTCAACAACAAGGTCGCAAAAGAGAAAAAAATTTAGCGTAGAAGGGTAGAAGGGCCGCAGTAGGAGAAATTTAGCGTAGAAGGGCCGCAGTAGGCCACGTTTGTTATCAAACCTTGTGGGATGCCATTAAACAGAATTATAAATTAGAACAAAGTGATCGAACAAGCCCGTATCAAAACTTTGAAACGGTGAACAGTCACAACATTAATAACAACAAAAAATTAAAACATGCAGCATCCGTACCGTAATTCTAGATTCTAGCTGAAGAAGAGTTGGCTGGAATAATAAAGGGGAAAATGTGATCGTGTAATGCCAATTTACATTTCCCAGCACGTTATTTTGAAGATTTTTTTTGCAGTCTATGTATAAATTAAGTTTCCTCAAAGCTAAATCGTTGCCTATTAAAAGTAAAGTGCAATGTGCATATAGTCACAAAGGAAAGTTGTGTCATGATGTGTCATGATGATCATGTCATGATGGCTTGTGTCATGATGCGTCATAGTGTCAAGTCCGCTTGCGGCTTGCACTGTTTCACAATTCACATGGGTTTCGGTTACGGCTTGACTTGACTACGAAAAAAAAACTCACTCATGCTTCCTTTCGCTGCGTCCGTCGCGTTTAGCATACAATTCAGTAGAAACTCGATACATTCAGCAACATGTGGGTTATCTACAACGCAGGTCATCGGAATCCGGCCGTTATTATCCTAAAAATAAGGAAATATGGAAAAATGATTAGAAAAACCAAAAAGGGCTACCCAATGGGTATACCATACTACTTGGGCGGGGAAATGCAGGGCATAGAACTTCGTATGTAGTATATAAGTACGGTACACACATCCCCCAGAGAAACAGATCTATCAACCTACTCTAACCTCTATCCGCAAAAGGCCAAAAGGCAACAAAACAGTGGTTTACTTCAGTTAGACAATACACAAGTGCGGTATCCTTATGAATGTTAACAAATCCTGAGGCTATATTCACCACTAAATTCCCCGTGGGGAATTCCCTTTCTTTTTCTCTGCATGTCTCACATTAGAATGCTATTTTCTGTCCACAGGGAATATTTCCCCGAGGGAATCGGTGTCGTGAATATCTCCTCAGAAACTCAAATTGCGGCACAACAAGTCATAAAACCTCGGAGGTAACAAAATAACCAGAACCAACTAACTCTCTCATGACAGCTGTCAACCGCATGTGGCACCAAATCCAAAAGTAAATCCATCATTCCATTCTTGCAAATGATGTGAACGGCACTAAATAAGAACACGAACACTAAAAGAAAAAGATACCGTGTAGCAGACTACCAATAAGAAACAGTGTGAACAGGAAAGAGTTTGGAACCGAAACGCCATATCGAACGGACGAGCCCCAACGTACGAGAAGACGAGGACTTATTAAAAATTTCCTTTACGCTTCAAGAGCGTGCACCTTTATTCAAGGGAGTACACAGACGGTTTGTTTATGACATGTTTCGCAGAGATCCTGAGCACAGGCTTTATACACATTTATAACAAGGACGACTTTCACACAGACTGCAGCCCGTACACGTATTTCCTAATCACACATCAGTGAATGAAATCTACATATCTACCCATTAAGCCTAGTAAAACTGATGGTAAGCCACCACACCAGTCACCACACATTTGAAAATAAGACAGGTGTGTGGCTTAACGTAATGTACTCTGATTAAACTAATTAATTAATAATTGTTAATATAAAAATAACTCACGTTTGTCCATCCGAATTTTTCGCCTCAGTTATCTGCACCTTGGCGTCGTGTTCCATTTTGGAAAGGGCGCTCACGATCACCTGAAGGTAATTATTGCAAGGTGTAGGATAGAGAATAATCAATAATAATAAATAGTAATTACTTTTAAACCGTCATGCTGATGGGAAGCACGGAAAACGTCGCATAATACAAACTGTTACTCAAATAAATATAAATTAAAAACTTACGATCCCAGCAGCTGTGTTCTCATGTATTGCACACAAATGAAGCACCGTATTTTCATTTGAATCTCTCAGCGACAAATCAGCGCCATGTTGTAGCAACAATTCTAAACAATGAATGAAACATATTTAAAATAAAGATGTCGCTCAAGTTTAAAATAAAACCCTCTTCCAAAAATAACAACCTATAACAATTACAACTAACAGGGCACCAAAAATAACAACCTATAACAATTACAACTAACAGGGCATAAAATTCCCGGACAACTAAGGACAGGAATTGAAAAATGGAAAAATAATAAGTGACTAAAACCGACCAGTACACAATGTCGTTTCCTTGCATCTGGTGGAAAGCATCAGCGCCGATTGTCTGAATTATCATCATATTTCAAGAACAATATACATAAAAATGAGCATCCACAAAAGATCTGTCTACCTATTCAACTTCAACTTTATATACGAATATAAATGTCAGTCAGAAAGTAGTGTCGCGCCCAACCACCTAATCATCATGAGGACGGGGCATGGACTATCATACGGCAAGGAAATAACGCAAAAGTTAAAAAAAAAACAATAACAAAAACCTACCCATCAATATCCACGTGATCCACATTGGCGCCGAGTTCCAGAAGGTGTTCTACACAAGAAATATTCCCCTGGCAAGCAGCCAATTGCAGTGCTGATCTCTTGCAATCATCCACGGAGTTCAGCAAGTTAGGGAGCACCTAGACGAAAAAAAGAGGATCAATCGATAGACGAACTGTCGATCAGCGAATAACTATGCACATCCATTCAGAATTCTGAGGCCGTATTTCACCAACACGCAGGGAGCCCTCCCTGGCCTCCCCAGGGAGCTAAAGAGTGCAAGAGCAGCAGAGATTCAGAGCGCTCGTCAGCCTAGGGGCTCCCTGTGTGTTATACGGCCTCAGAACAATCCGATACACGAAATAAAACCCTGGTTCCATATTAAAATGAGTCAGTTCTAAATTCACCTATGCCAGAAGGCACCAAAACTCTACTGAACGAATGTACTCTCACATTTAGATTATGGTGGATAAGCAAGGCTTCAGCATCTAGACCTCATTCTCATATCTAATAAATACGACCCTGAGAGGCATCGTTTTACAAAGTACCACAACAAAGCAAACCTCCAGTATCTTCCTCAAACAATCAATGTGCCCATGATACGCCGCCTGCAGCACTCCATGCTCGCTTACAAGGTCTTCACTGTGAAACACTGAAAATAACTGAAGTGACCGTAGATAGATAACTCAAGTACTTTGATAAACGGTTCGCTGTACTAGCTACTAGCACGACGAACCCAAGTTACATCTCCGTGCTAAATATAAGTAGAGTTCGTACGCATATACATAGATTAATCGTCTGAAAACAAAGTGACGGCGAGTTCACAAATACGCAAATGCATCACTTCAGACGAGGTCCAACCGTAATAAAAAAATGCGCACGCGCAGTACTATTACCAGGCAATAGGCCAAAGCGGATCACTGTTCGTAAACGGTGCTTGGCCATTTATCTAATGGGCGAAACATCATGATTAGCAACATGAACAATCATATTTATAAATTTACACAATAGCCTAGCCTGAGCTCTGAGCTAATCGGATATCGTTCGCGACGTTTTCCGCTATGCTCCACAACTATGCAGACCATGCAAACAGGTGACAATCCAAATATTCAGTTTCGCAAGGTAGGTAAGCAATTTCCGCATTCCAAGCAAGCAATTAACTAATTAATTAATCACCCAACCTTTATCCTTAATCGACTCCGCCAACGACGGTTTCCTCGTTCTCCGTTTCTTAGTGCTCATGCTCCTCCGTCGCACTGGATTGTCGTTATTCGCACTACCGCTACACGCGGCGTCTTCTTGAGCGGAAGTGGTAGACTCATTCTGAAAAGGGCCGCACACAACTATAATTAACTATAAGGGCAGCAATTGTAAGCAATCAACATATAATAGTATATATAGTAGAAATATAAAGAATAGAGTTCACTGTTATTCCCTTATAATAGACTTATTAAACTATTCAGCTACCACCACCGCCATATTTCTTTAACCGTTACGCAAGCTATCTATTGAATTCCTTTTATTGTTCCCCGTTTAAATATTTATATTATAGTATCTACATAATATACTATATCTTTGTATCCAACTACGTTTTCCTTACTACTTTACTTCTAATCAGTATCAGTCGCACTTGTTTCATACTTCGAAAGAAATGTTAATTAGCAGCACTAACGGCGTAGTAATAGTAATATGTAGATACCAAAAAAAACAATGGTGTAAGCATCTAGCCACATATCACAAACCAAATCACAAAATCTCACATTTGCAACATTTTCCCCTCTATACTCCTCCTCCTCAATCAATCTAAGAAGATTATCTATATGCTGATATATACTATTTTATAATCTTAAAACAATCCACAAAAACCCACATTTGCAACCTTTTCCCCATTCTCTGGTGTGAATCTATCCTCTTCACACGTTCCCAGTGCAGAATCTCCGCTTGATGTACTGGTGTCGGCACGCGACGCCAATAACTCGCACATCAGTTCAGTCTAAAATAAAATGGGCAAGTTAATTTACAGCCTTCTGCCTCCTCGCTTAGGACATAGGGGTTAGAACACACAGTCGCAAACTCGTAAAAGTACTCCAACAAGAACAAGAGATGACAATAACTCGCAACTCGCACGTACATTCCTTTAAACAAGAAAAAAACTCTATTCGACACGTATAAAAATTTCCACACAAGAATAAAAGTAGAAATAGAAAGCTCCCAACCTTTCCACTAGCCGCCGCCCAGTCTGCCGGGAGCATTCCCCCACAATCCGCTCTGTCCGGCGAGCAATTGCTTTCAAAAAGCAATTTGACAACATCACTCGCACCGACACGACACGCCACGTGCAGTGGTGTCACACCATTGACATCACTGAAAAAAAAACCACTTATTCATTGATAAATGCGGAAAAACAGGAACAAGGAACACGTCCAAGGCTAACAGTTATCATACCCTACCTTAGATACCTTAGGTACTGGAAGGAAGTATGACACCACCACACCGACACACTAACAATATAAAGAAATAATACAAAGCGCGCACTATAAGATCTTTGAGAACTATCAAAATACATTGCTCAAGTACACCAAACCCAACAATATAATTTATGTCTTACGTGATATTCGCCCGTGCGCCCAATTGTAGTAGTTGACGAACAAGTTCGACGTTGTGAGACGCAGAGGCCCTGCAATGTCAGATTAGAAATAAACATGTGGATTGGCAGTATGACGGAAGAACGTTCAAGTTGAGTGAAACGAATAACGCTTCTAAACCAGCAGCCGATAACGGATGTTAAGGTATTTTTACCCTTTAATGCATAAATGAAATTAAGAAGTTCGTAAAGTTAGCTTATTTTCCGGTTTAGCATAATGGGTATTACTTTACTTAATTACCTTAAAAAGGCCGTGGATCAAATTATCAAATAACAAAGCTACGTGTTTCAATCAGATGATTTTACGTTTAATCTCAAGAGCGGGTTAATCAAACTTGACTGTACGACTTAAGGCACGCAAAATTCACAACTTCAAATGCTTCAAATTTGTATACAAAGTACTGACTAAAGATTGACAATATTGACAATTGACTAGTCTATGCATATTAGGAAGGCGATCAGAAATAAACAGTATTATCTTAACTGTAATAACTTCTACAAACTACAAACTACAAAATAAACACTACAATAAACTATCACCGACCTATGCAGTAGTCCCCTGCCCAACTCGTCGACTGAATCCAGGCAGAACTTCGACAGCAACGGGTTCTAAATTTCTACATTTCTACACAAGTGAAAAGCGAATTGTGTACTTGTGTCACGTAACAATACTAAAATTCGTACAATACCAGAAAAACAAAGATTTTGAATAGTAATGATTTGCAGTATTAACTGTTCTAGCTTCTACCAACAACAGAATAACCATTATGATATGACATAAAATAAACATTTCATTTAGTACTCTCCGCTCTATATTTTCATTTTTCAATTAATACAAGTCTGATTCTTATCTACCCTCCATGCTTAGAGCTTAGAGCTTAGTTGCAAAATTCACAGGTTCAAATAATAATAAACTAATAAACGCCAAGGCCAAATAACTCACCAATTCGCCAGTTTCAACCGCCGGTGTCGCGAAAGCCGCCAAGTGCACACATGTCCTCTTTCGCTCGTCACTCTTCGTCAGAATTATATCGTACTTATTAGCAATCCAGCTAAAAAGAACTCACCATTAGCTAAGGTACACCAAACGGAAAATACACACTAGCAACCTTATTGTCAAGTCAAGAAACAAGATGTTGCTTGATATACAGTTAAACACTCCAGTACGTCAAACTCGAAAAATACAGTACAGATACTTCTACGTCAAACTCGAATAATGACAGATACATCCAGTACTGATACTTCTAGAAAACTTCGACACATCGTAGACTCGTAGAAATTCGATTACGTACGTCAGAAATTAGGACAAACTGGCAACGTTCGCATTCTTCATGAACCAGACTCTATATATAGTCTATGGTTACGGTAACGTCTACAGAAAAGAGGTACAGCGCATAAAGGTACCAAACTACAAACTACAACTACAGAAGAAAATCTCCAACAAAAAAAAAGAACAAAACAGGCAAGAAACCAACTTCAGTATTCTTGCATGTCCTTTAGAAGCGGCCATATGCAAAGGCGTTACGTGGTTAATGTCCTCCCATAAAAGGGCCCTTTTCGGTGCGCCGGTCGTGCCCAACAGGATCCGCACACAGTCAAAGTTCCCTAAGAATAATGGAAATCTTTATTATAAGAGCCAGAGCTTGCGTGTGCCTCAACCTACATGCCCTAACCAGTCGAGTGTAAATCGTGGCCGAGTTACATTTACAAACGAACCAAAACTACTGCAAAGCCACCATGGCATAAGACCCGTCGGGAAAAGCTCAAAACCACCATCCAAATATATGCAGTGTTTCCGAAACTAGCATCTCTTTATAATACGTTTCTGATTTTCACCATATCTTATTATATAAAGGAGAAGAGTTTGTTTATGACTTTGTCACAGACTTTGTTTATGATTTTGTTTTTATGTGCACAACGAAATCTCTTCATAAAGAAAATTCTCGATCGAAAGAGCATGCAAAATCTTTGCCGCTGGCGGGATTCGAACCCACTGCAGCACACAACCTCTCGATTCAAAGTCCAACGCTCTACCTGTTGAGCTATGCTAGCTTATAATGAGGATAATCCCCTGCCCTACATACAGCACCTTCAATGACAAATTTGCATAGTAGCATTAGTCGAGTGGAGGTCTAAATTGATTATTTTACGTTTCCACAATCAGAGACGTTTGAATGTAAGTGGCACGGAGGAGAAAGAGACGAGAGTTTACGTTTTACATTGTAGCAATTCTTTCTTAAATAGGGAAAGAATCGGCCGAAGGCCGATTCCTCCAGTCGGAGAAGAGCCCGTAGGGCTCTTCGAACGGCTGGTACCTAATATTCTAATCCCGATGGTGGTATGGCTACGAGCTCAAGACCACCGCCTAAATTTATGCAATATGCTAATTCGGATGGTGGTTTCGTCGGTCAGGGTGTCAACGAGTTTATGCCATGAAAGCCACAAAAAATGGCGTTACATTTCTACTTTCTACTATTTGCAAAAATCATAGGTCTCTTCCTTTGTAGCTGCAAGCTCCATCTCTAGCGTTAGTCGATTCGATGTGCGATGTAAAGCATTTACTAATATAAATACATAGCTCTAAGGTGTATGCATAGCATAGCATAGACATTTGAATTCCATCCTATACCATCAGAAAACCCAAATAAATGAGAAACTTCTTACCATAGTACATGGCATAGTGCAAGGGCAGTCTTCTCTTGTAGTCCGTCTCAAAACCAGTGGATTCTGCCAGATGCGAGATCATTTTGTCCTTGAACGCTGGGTCAATGGCTTCGGCCTTCTTCTGAAGAATAAGATGAATAAATAATGCGCTTGGTCTAAGGCGCTGTACCTGTACAAAGGTCGCTGGTAAGAGACACAATGGGAAGTTCGATGAATGCTTTGATGTAAGTATAATCGGTAAAAAGTACGAGCAGTCAGAACAGAACGATAACGTTATCAGATCTGCTAACCAAATCAAACTTACACAGTTTAATAACAATAACAGAGTACAAGCTCCACTCATCTACCTACTCACCCTCGAGGAATACTTATGGGGTTTGCAAGTACGCCCAAAACCGCGAGTTTTCCTTGCAAGTATGAATTGGAAAATAGTGTGCCAATCTACCGTAATTTTTCGTAATTTTGACACATCCGCACTATAGAAAATCGGATATCAAAGACATTTTTTTGTTGAACAAATGGTCCCGTGGCGATCGGTCGTAAAAACTGTCTGTAGATATTCTCGTGTAGTGCCAAGATACGGTAAATTTTTCGATACTTGCAAGGAAAGTCGGGCATACTTGCAAACCCCATTACCCGAACATTACATTATTACATAACGAAACATAGAAACTGAATGTTTCAACGGTCCATATATCCCTCAGCTATCAAAAAAAGCTCGCTGATGCATCGCCTCAAGCTTACAATCACAACGAACCGTTGTTAAAGAACGTTCCGTTTATTTTAAAGCGAAATACCGAATACCGGTCGGTTTTTGAAACACATTGAGTACACCGGCAATCTTATGCAGCTCATGAAAATGAACACAAATTAGAATAAAAAATCGAGCTAAATTTAAGTAAATTAGCATAAATACGCAATAATTCAGTTGTTCGCGATGCGTTTCAAAAACCGGCCGATATTTCGCTTTAAAGAATTAAAAAGCTCTCACCTTCAATTCACAAAGCAGAGCCTTGAGTACAAAATGTCTGTCCAATGCGGCCGCTATATGAAGTGGAGTCAGGTGGAAGGGTTTCCCCGAGGTCGGGATCTCCAGTGGTGACATCTTGTCGAGCAACTAAACAGATAAGATAATTAATAAATACTCCGTTTCGTCTAGTATTTAACATCGTTATGTATCAAATGGCTTCCCAATTCCCAGAAGTTCCCCCGTCTAGTATTAGTATTTAATGGGAGGGATATGCATGTATGTCAGACATTACGTATTTCAAGCAACCAGAAAATACAAATAAAGATCAAATTATGAAATAAACTTCAAATAATCCATGCAGCCTAATATTTTAACACCGGAAACGAAACGAAAAACCCAAACCCACATAAGCACTCAGGTTCTGATTTCCAAAATGCGATGCATAGTGTATGGGATAGAATCCTCTCTTATCCGCCTTGGTTATGCAGGCTTCGTCCGCACGGCATAGCGCCTAAAAGTATAGTTTATAGTTATTACACGTTAAAAGACCTTAACAAACACATAAAAATTGAATGTTTCAACTAGTGCATAAATCACTGAAGGTTCATGACATCACCGATAATGCTTTAAGAACTTCCTGTAATGAGAAATCATAATAACTAAGAGAGAAATCGGCATAGCTGTATTCACTGAGTATACAATAAAATTGTACCCTGGCTAAGACGAGCAATAAGTCTTGGTACAAACCATCTCCGATTCTATACAATTTGTAAAATTTTCAATGAAACATATGCCTATGTCACGCACACTACGAGCCGGCAGCATGAACTGAACTTAAAGCAGTATTGTACCTAGCTAGGTTGAGAAATTTGCAGGTGATGCACATCCTATGTATATGCAAATTTGTGGTGCCGGTCCGACGTTTGCGGCACTAATTTACATAGGATATGCGTATCATCATATCCAAATTCCCCAAAGTAGGTACAATACTGCGTTAAGCACTGCAGGCCTGTGAACGAAATAAAACAAACTCACAAGTATAGCAATACTGTTGTGCGGGTGCAGAGAAGCCCAATGCAATGGATTTCTTCCCTCTCCGTCTTCACTCAGTGCTGAGGCTCCGGCGCCCAGGAAAAGCTACAAAATAGAATAGATAGCAAATCATAATTACAATATGAAAACAAGTTTATTTATAAACGTCAATATCAATCCGGCGCTCAGGATAAGCTGGAATATGTCGGAAATGGAATTTCGGAAGACATCTTCAACAAACCGCAAATCTACACAAGTTATATCTCTATCCGTATCTAACCGAACACCGAACATGGAACACTCTACTTTTTCGACTCTCTCAAAAACTGTCAACCCTTCGACCACCCTCACCTCACCCTCACAGACACAGATACGCAGTAAATTTTCCACGTCATTTCTAGACAAAAGCTTTACACGCAGCCGTCGATAGGCAAATTATCTATATGAAAAATTAAGTAATACTAAAAGATTAATAACCTACCTCAACAATTTTGCCTTGTCCCGATTTCGCTGCATAATGTATCGGCATCATACCCTTCTTATCGCGAACATCCAGACAGCATTTACCCGTTTGAAGCAATTTCTCCACTGATATGTCCCTAAAAATGATAAAAGATAACTAATCTAAAAGCCTAAAACCAAAGCAACAATAGGCAAATTCAATCTGTAATAGCCAAGGCCAGTCGGTGAACTCACCCACGAATTATTAATCACGTCTCATTTTCAGAGCACATATTAAAGCGAAATACTGGCCGGTTTTTGAAACGCATCGAGTACTCCCTGCTTTCCTATGCTTCATATGCAAATGAGCGTAAATTTGAATAAAAAATAGACCCCAATAGACCCCTTTTAGCATAACTGCATAAGAATGTTGATATTTGAGTTGCGTTTCAAAAACCGGCTGGTATTTCGCTTTAACCACTCGATCAATTTGATCCCAGTTAAATGGGACTTAGAATATTAGGCATGAGGCACGAGAAGCTCGGCGGTGGTACGAGAAATTTATTCGAAACGTATTATAAACAGAGAATTTCGCGAACCACCTACGGAATCACCGGCGAGGTTTACGCACGACTGATACACACAAAAGAAAACTTACATATGCTGAACAGTCGACGCAGCCATGATGTGCAAAGCAGTTCGCATCTCATTGTCAAGTCCATTCGGATCGGCGCCTAAACTAAGGAAGTTGAAGAAAAGTGACACAATCATACTACAGTGACACGATCATATTACAGTGACACAATCATAGCAATCATAGTACACATGTGTCAAGCCCCAGCTCCACATGATCAGGCCATCAGGCGACCCATAAGTGTCCAACAAGCAGCAGCTGCAGCCTCATAATTAGCATAATGAACTTCAAATGGCACAGCTTTAAAGCAGTATTGTGCCTACTTTGGGAAAATTGCATATGATACAATTTTCCCATGTATCCTATGTATTTTTTTTTGCGGCGCCAACTTACCCACTTCGCTGAGTAGCGGTTACAAAGCACACGCCAATACATAAGTCATGTAGAAAGTAAGCGACATACCAAAATCCGCGAGAACCCGTACTGTTTCCAAAAACCCATTCGCTGCAGCCATATGCAGAGCCGTGTAGCCGCCACGTTTTCGCCTGAACCAAGTAGTCAGTCAGAAATCATGAATAAAATAAAAGTAACAACGCAAATATATATAGATATGTGCAAGGTTGATGGCGCGGTAGTAAGACGTACGATTTGAATAAATATCTGCAATCCACTACAAACTACAACCGCTTTTCTCACAATCTCCACATTATTTCCCAATCATACACATACCTTTTAAAGCCCTCTTACTTTTCAATCTTTGCTCCAGCCTGAAGGAGAAGCTTGACACAAATATAGTGGCCTCCAAGAGCAGCACAATGCAGCGGAGTTACGCCATCAGCTGTTTCCGCATTTACATCGACACCTGCAAATATCACGTAAATTTAAAGTATGCAGAAACAAACCCGAGCGGTACAACTATCCGTTAGGACTCGCGACACGGAAAACTTACAAACTTTGACCCTTACATTATGTATACTCCGGCACGAATGGCGTATGAACTATCTATTAACCATATGATACAATGACACGGTGATACCGACGCTATAGCCTAGTACATCCGGTCAGCTTTCATACGACTTAAAGTCAAATATATCCTGCTAAAGAAACATCTGCATTCACAGAGCCAAGTTCAGACCCAGACCGCAGCTCCTAGTTCCTAGACTCTGAACATTAGATTTAGATATCACAAAAACGTATATTAGATATAAAAACGAGCTTACCCAACTTAATTAGCAATTCCACTCTGCCCATTCGGCCCCACTCACATGCCTTGTGCAACAATGTGCTTCCATCATTCATTTGAAGTTCAAGGGCCGCCTTGGCAACCGACTAAAGTAGAAAGCTTAATTTTTATTATTTTACTTTTACACATTTTCGAAATACTGGAAATATTAACTCCATGTACGAGGAAACTAGCAGGCGGTCGCGGCGAAACCAAAACAAACAAACAAACAAACAACCAAACAAATACTTGCACACGCTACATATATAGAGCACTGGCATAATCTACCGCAACTCATATCTACGTATACGCAAACTCACTTACTACTCAGTTCAGTACTAAAACACAGACTACGACAAACTATTAGGAAACCCTACAAGAAACCCCTGCACGGTGATCAGTGCCCAATAAAAAAGCATGAATACATACCTCCTTTTGTAGCATAATCTCCAACATTTGACCATGTTCCGCATAAAAGGCAGCAATATGGAACGGTGTAGTTCCATCAAAAGATTTCTTGGCACATGAGGCGCCATTATTGGTCAGCCTAAAATGGTGCTAAATGAAACAAAAACAAAGACCTACAAAAAAGTAAGAAGTAAGCAGTCAAGGTCATTGTACCAATCGGCTAATTACACGACACAATCCCTCAATCAGCACAAAAAAAACATGATTTAAATTTAAATCTAGAGTCTACCAATCAATACAAGCACGAGCTTAAAACCAAAACTCATTAAACAAAACTACAAAACCGATACATACTGCATTTCTTCTGGTAAACCAAGAGTCTCAATTTCTCGGACACTCTTCTCTTCTCTCAGTCGGGAATGGTCATAGATACACAACGGGATGAAAAATAACAATGAATAATAATCAAAACTTACATCTTAAGTGCTCGCATTTGGGAATTCTGCATCGCATAATGTACGGGTGCAAATCCCCGATGGTCTTCACAATCAACCGGTAGATCCGAGTGCAGAAGAGCAAATTCTAAAATTCACTTTTAAGATTATAAGATACAAAAATTATACAAAATAAAAGAAATTATCTTTGCTTATTTCCATCTTATAATTTGTGCTTTCGTTTTCATCCTTTCTCACGGATAAACATTTATACAAAAATAATTTCACAGGAAAAGTAAATCGTAAAAGTGAAAAGGGCTGGATAAGATATTACGATAATAAAAATAATAAAAATAACAAGCTCAAATAGTAAAAAGTAATCATTCACCAATAACAGCGCACGAGCCGACCTGTGCCCCAAAATGTAGTATATTACGACCTCGGGCATCAACAGCCTTCAAATCCGCACCTGAAACCATCAAAGTGGTATGGTGGGTGGATTGCACGAATGGTACATATAGTACAAAAGAACAACCAAGTATGTCAAGGTAAGTGTAAACGTGTAAGTACATACAAAACAAAGAACTGTATTCCTAGCGTCTTCGTTAACAAGTAAATGTAAACTACTGAAGCGCAATAGCTAACGAAATAAGCTACAGCTAATATATTTAATTCTAATGCGCCCATAACAATAAGCTACACGCCAACATAACAAATAATGGATACTTGACAAACATAAATAAATAATGAACAACATTTAATAAATATAAATAAAATAACTAACCAACATCTTCGAGTATTTTCATAACGTCCACAGAGTCACCAAGTGCTGCCCAGTGCAGTGCCGTTCTATCGCACACATCTCTGAAACGTTATCTTTCACCCAACATTTAACTGACTGGATTTTCATCACATGCACTGGGCACTGCATATATTCCACTATCTCCCAGAAGGTGGAAAACAGACAATCACATTACAACTTACAACAAATATGCTTTAGTTTATATCCATGGTGCACACATATCGAACTGATCAAAGTTCGCCAACCCAGCACCATATCACGATCACGAATCAAAGGCTTAACTGCTACGAGGCAGAGGCATATTTGCATATCGGGTGAAATATGTCAAACTGATACAACAAAGTTACACGTTCTTTGACTTGAGCTTGACTATGTGGGGTTAGAATGCTTCCATAAGTAATCACTTAAATATACCTCGCATCAAGATCGCATCCATGTGCAATCAGTAAGTGGATAAACTTCTCATGAGCATAGTACGCCGATATGTGCAGAGCTGTACAGCCCCGCGCATCGGCTTCATCTAAATATCAACAGCCAAAATGGATATATCAGCAAAACCAAAGAAACTGAGAACTCACCTAATCACGACCTAATTACAACTATCACTCTGAACATGCACAACAGCCAAGATCATGACACTTAGGGCGCGTTCGGGATTGCGAAAAGAAAGAAAAGAAATCAAAAAAGTAGTTCGGGATGGCCGGTCGGAAATGTAAATCTTTTCCACAGTACACATAGCCCGTGGGCACAGAGGCATTCAAATTGTCTCCAAATAGTTCTGCATATCTAAATATAAGTGGTCTCTGTGCCCACGGGCTATATGTACTGTGGAAAAGATTTACATTTCCGACCGGCCATCCCGAACTACTTTTTTGGTTTCTTTTCTTTCTTTTCGCAATCCCGAACGCGCCCTAAGGGCTTGAAGATGTTACCAAAATTGCAAAAGTGATGACAAACTATTAAAACAAACGGAGAGGTTTAGAATATCTGAATAAGCACGTGACCATACGCTCAATGAGATAATGAGCCATAAAACAAGGATTTTATACTAGTTACTTAGTTAGTTAGTATCCACGGTGTTTCTTGGAAACCACGACGGATTTACGGAAAAAGTCTGCATAAATTAAAATAAAAACCTACTTATACAACTAGTAGTAGCATCCAAGATCACCGAGGCACAATTCAGAGCGTTGTGTGTTGAAGCAGCATGTAGGACCGTTTGGCCAGATTTTCTGCACTTAGTCAGCAGAGAAGCTCCTAAAAATTCTCGAAGAATGAGTATATATAATATGCGAGTTGTATCCATAGTCCATAGTAGTAAATGCTGTATCCACTAGCCTCATATTGTAAATAAACCCCTATAATAGCTAAAATAACCATCTTCAATCATGGAATTCGTGAATTGATGATGGCAAAAGAAGCAAACGATGGTTATATCCGCAATTACCCTCGAGCTCGAGAGACTATATCATATTCTGGTATCTACTATTATATAAAGTTAGCAGCTTTGTTTGTTTGAAACTACTTTTGAATCCATGTTCCACGTTTCATATTCGCATTAAATAAAATAAATGTATCGCCTCAGCAGGCGGTGTAGCCATCTGGTACATTATTATCGTTCAAATACATCACCAGCTTCAGAAGCATTTTCAGATTTCCAGAGCGAGAGCGTCAGCACTTTCTAGTCTTGCCGAATGCTCATGCTCATCTATCCGGCTAGACTCGAACTCGGGTTGCTTGCATTTGAAGCGAGCGCTTTAGCCATTAGACCACTATAAGTGTTAATAATAACCCACCAGCTTTCAGTAGTGCCTCCACGACGTCACTATTATCCTTGACTACCGCTCTATGAAGAGGGGTTGCTCCACAGTGATCCACGATATCAACCTCTGCACCATTTTCTGAATAGAAAAAATACTGAATTAACACATGGTATAAACTACAAACCTCGTCGGGAAATCCTAAGGTGTTTCTGTTTTTCCCGAAATTGTGTGTATTTATATTTATGATACGTTTCTAATATATTTCTGGCAGCATTCCGAATGAATAATTCAACGTACACGTACCTAATAAAATGCTAATGACATCGAGTTTTCCAAAGAAGGCTGCATAATGTAGCGGTGCGCTTCCTCTCTAGAAGCAGATGTTTATTCAAAATTAACTCTAAATTATTTTTTTTCTCTTGACTATCAATCAGTTTATGTAATTTATGTTACTAAGGCTAAGTGGCTAGGGGAAGTTCCCAAGTTACACATGCAATAATACTCATTTGTGCATATAATATTAAAAAGAATACGTCGGCTAACATCTGTAAACAAGAACAAGAATGTTCAACACAAAACCAAAGTAAACAATAAAATCCAAAAACGATTTTTTTTTTGAAAACGCACCTCGTCCAAGGTGTTAATCTGATCAATAACGCTTTGATTTGTCAACAGTGTTGTCAGTCCACTGGTATTTCCATTTACAACAGCTTCCGTCAAATCAGACTAAAACGATAAATATATAATGGCGACCTCGGCGTCCTTGAATAATAAAATAAAAAAACTAGTGACCGACTAGATGCATGCAGGCAAGACATTTACAGCAGGCACATATGTTTCAGTACGACATAAATTCACTACACACAACAGAGAGAGCGCCATAACGGCACACTTTTCGCACAGACTGTCTGTCAGATTGGCCCTTTACGTTTTAGGCAATAAATGTTAGCTTGCGCACGGAATTATACCCTAAAATCAGCAGACCAGACCACGAAAAGTGCACCTACGGTAGCTATGACACCGACCAGAAAATACCGAGCGATCGGGCAAGTCGTGATAGGGGAGAAAACAGTGATAGAAGGGTTGGGAGACGACGCTGATGAGAGGATACTCGATGCCAGATGCATCCCTCTATTAAAGTAAAGTAATACAACTCAGACAATCGATTGAGTCAATATAGTGCTGGAGAAGCACCCGATTGCATCTGCTCGTTTGTATAAGAAAATCACAAAAATAGGAGACACATACCGTTTTGTACATAGGTGAGCACCCAGTGAAAACTCGAAGAGTGGCCGGAGGCTTCAGAGTGATATTGGACACGCCACGCGACGCAAAAGAGCGATTCTAAAACATAAAATAGATTTTTAGTGTGACCGCCATTTTTGACAAAACTACAAAACGGGATAAGTGAATACGCAGCGCCCCGTTTTGTGTAAAAGCCATGTGCTGTGAATACAACACAAGATGAACAAACATGGACAGAATGAACGAAAATTCTTCATCTACTAACATATATATATACGTCATTGGAGTCAAAAGCAGAAATATAACACGTTTAAATATGTGGAGAAGGTGTCTGACACAATGTTTATTAAAAAGTTCACTAAGGTTTACTAAGGTGCAAACACCCTATATAATAAATCTCATTGAAAATGCTGGATTCGAATGAGATAAGAGTACTAGTTGATTAGCATCCGTTTAAAGTTAGAGCAGGTTCGATTCATGCCCAGTCTCGCAAACACTGAACAGCTCGAACTCACCAGAATACGCTGCACACCAAACATTATATCGGCATAGGGGTGATTACCGGTTCCAAATTTATTCAATATTCTAATGTCAGCCGCTGTTCGCCAGTGAGCTAACGTTTGTCAGTGATTGTTAGTGACCAAACAAAATGAAATACATTTACTT